>JAUESO010000537.1:0-116824 GCA_030914385.1 Drosophila antonietae | reverse complement strand
TGCCATCGCACTTGACCATATTGGTGCAGCATAGAGGATGACGGACCTAATGACGCTCGTTAGGAGGAGGCGTCGTTGTTGCCTTGGTCCCCGCGTGTTGAGAATAATTCTTGAGAGAGCTCTACAAGAATCAGCTGCTTTTTTATGCACATATTCTAAGTGCTCGCGGAAAGTTAATCTCGTGTCTATCATGACGCCAAGATACTTTATCGCTCTCTTAGATGCGATGGTAACGCTGCCGATCTTTATATTGGCAGTTTCCACTCTCTTGCGACTGCTGACTAGGACGACTTCCGTTTTGTGCGCCGCTAGCTCTAGTCCAGCTCCAGACAACCAGCTTCGTATGCGATTGATACTTGCGCTGCACATATCCTCAGTATCTTTAAGCTCCTTTCCTATGGTGACGACTGCTACATCATCAGCAAAGCCAATGGTGTGCGCGCCTGCTGGTAGTTCCAAGCGCAGTACGCCGTCGTACATCATATTCCATAGGAGAGGTCCCAGCACTGAACCTTGGGGGACTCCAGCTGACACTATATGAGTTTGGGGACCCTCACTCGTATTCCTCCTCACTATCTCTTTTAGATATTTAGGGATATTATATTGTGACATCGCATCCAGTATCATATCCCAATTAGCTGTGTTGAAGGCATTCTTCACATCTAGAGTCGCAATGATGCAGTAGCGCTTCGTCCCGTGCTTCCATCTGGTGCCTTGGATGGCGGAAGCTGCCAGGCCGACAACTTTGTCAAGCGCATCTGCTGTTGAACGGGCCTTCCGGAAACCAAATTGGTTAGGTGAAAGGCCTCCGGCGCTATCAATGGCACTCTCCAGCCTAGGGCAAATCAGTTTCTCAAACACCTTTCCCATGGTGTCTAAGAGACAGATTGGTCTATATGAAGATGGCTCATCCGGTGGTTTGCCAGCCTTAGGTAGCAATACCAAGTTCTGAATTGTCCATATTGCGGGGAACGTCTCCTGAATTATACATTCGTTGTATAATTCCGCGAACGCGCTTGGGTGCAAGGCGAGGGCTAGCTTTAGCGAACGATTTGGGATCCCGTCTGTCCCTGGGGCTGAATTAAGTCTAAGACCTCTGAGAGCTACTAATATCTCCTCGTCCGTAACTAAGTCAATCTGAGTGCTCGTTGAGCCCTGCTCGGCAGACATGGTCTCAGGGGCATGAATGGAGCTTAGTCTTTCTGGAAAGAGTGTTTCCACAATCGATTTAAGCTCCAAACGATCCATAGGCTGCACCTGCCTACCTGCGTATAGTCTTTTAACCACTATCTTATATGCCCTGCCCCAAGGGTCATATTCGGCTGAGTCGCACAATTCTAAGAAGCACTCTCTTTTGCTTGCCCGAATGGCCTTCTTCAACTGTCTTCTAGCCGCCTGGTATGCTATTTGCATTTCTACATATGTGGTCCTACCACGGGCGCGTTGGTAGCTTCTTCTCGCCTGGATGCATTTGCGTCGAATGTCACCTATTTGTGCATTCCACCAATACATAGGCGTTTGTTGTCGCTTGAACCGCTTGCGGCGTAGCATGCTACTACTGCAGGCACTCTGAATTTGGGCTACCATTTGGCATGCTCTGGCCTCAGCATTGCCAAATGTGCCCAGCGACTGAATGGCCACTGAAAAGGCCAAGGGATTGAAAGTATCCAGCTGATACGATTCTCTCCACAAGTTTGGCGCCCTGGCAAGTGGCTCCCCTATTGTGAACAGAAGTGCCGTATGATCGCTGCCCGTATAACTATCGCAATGACTCCATGTTGCTTCCCGAAAAAGGGATGAAGTGACAAAAGTAATGTCAATTACTGATCCGTATCCAGCCCTACTGAAGGTGTACTCTTGGCCAGTATTGAGCAGTGCAACATCTAATGTCGCGAAGATCTCCAGAAGGATACGGCCTCTGGTATTAGTTGTGTGGCTACCCCATTCTAACGCCCATGAATTGAAGTCGCCTGCTATAATGGCCTTCCGACCCCTAGCATCCACGGCAAGCTCATCGAGCGTCGCTGTGAAATCGCTGAGCTGCATGCTGGGGGCCAGGTAGCAACTGTATAGCCATAAGTTACCGTATCGGCCGCGTACGAATCCATTGAATGGCTTAACATCTGAAAGCACATTCGCTGAACCGCCACATGCCCATAGCGCTGCTTTGCCAGTACTGTCTGTTGCCCACGTTCTGGGACAGCTGCTCTTACAGTGATGAGGTTCACTGAGAAAGGCTACATCTATAAATTTTTCTCTTACAGTCTGCTCTAGTAGATCTTGCGCAGCTATACAATGATTTAAGTTAAGTTGAAGAAACCTTAACATTTCATTTTACGCGCAGCTTCACGGTAGGATGGGCACTTGAAGCTGCCTGCTGAATGATCCGTCTGCTTTCCGCCTTTACGGACGCAGATGCTACATTTGGGTGGCTTGGTGCATGCTTTTGCACTATGACCCATCTCGCCACACCTGAAGCAGGCACCCTTCAGATCACAGTCGCTAGCGCAGTTAACGGCTATATGACCGTAATCGAGGCACTTGAAGCAGCGTTTAGGCTGGTCCACGGCTCGGATACGGCATACAACCCATCCTATCCTAATTTTGGACAACTCGAGCAGAGTTTTGGCTTTCCCAACTGGGAGAGCAACTGTAGCTCTTTGCTGTCCCCCGTAAGCTGACCGAAGCGATTTAATGCCCGTAATGGGGAGTGAGCTATCTTTCAACTCCACCCTAATTGCCTCTATTATCTCCTCTTTGCTCGCTAGTTCATCAAGATCACGAATCTCAATGTGTGCCGTTTCGGTAAGTGTTTTAACTACCGCTCTGTCGCCCAATGCCTTGCCTACAGCCTCGTGAAGAACATCTGCACTATGCTCCGGCTTCCTGCTTAGTTGCAACAGGAGGTCCCCCTTAGCTGTCTTTCTGATCCCTTGAACATCGCCACTCAGATGTTTTAAATTTGGGTCGCTCTTAACTACGCGAAGCATGTCCGCATAGCTGCACCCGCCTACGCCAGAGATCGCAATTGCGTCAGTTCTGGGCCGCTTTTGTATGGGCTTGCGACCCTTGACGACCGTCCAGCTACTCTTGCTAGTCTGTGGATCTGCTTGATTTGCATTCCTAACTGCCGCACCTATTGCTATTTGTTCTACCGTTACGCTTCTGTTGGGCCTCGACTTTTTTGAAGGAGTTTTCCTCACTTCGGCGGCTACTTCCCTTGGCCGTTTGGGCGTATTGCTACTCTTTTGAGCACTAATGCTCGCTTTGTGGACTTTCTCCACTGCTTTCTTGGGCGGCGTGGTCTGCACCTCGCAGTTTTTAACTGTGCGGTCACAGAACTTTTCGGCCGCCTTGTGAAGATTGACCAGTTTGGTCAACTCCTCTCTCATTAGGGCATTTATATGCCGCTGACCACCAAATAAAGCAGACAAGCCCTCTAAGGTAACTCCTATTTGAGCTAACGCTTCCTTTAAGGACTTCGGTGCCTGGCAAACAGCCACTGGGGACTGACTCGGTGCTACCGGCTGCGGCAACGCCCTCAATTGTTGCTGCGGTGACCGCTGCAGCGAAGAGCGGCGCGCGAAAGCTTGCAGCTCATCCTCCATCATGGCCTCCATACCTGCTCCGACTACCGTGGCGTGTAGCCTGTAGTGGGCAATGGCTACTAAAATTTGAATTTAGTGACCCCACTAATTTAAAACACAGCTTAGCTTCGAGACACTAGGAGCCCGGAAGTATGCACTACTTTAGACTGCGTCTAAAAGTATGCAGTACTTTAGCTACTGTAACTTCGCCTCAGAAGTTAGGTTGTTGTCTTTGCTAAGACCAAACTATTCAAAATGGTTAGGTTACTCAAAATGGTTAGAATGTCCGCTGCGATTTCCAGCACTACTAACAGCTGTGCACCTGATTGTTATTATTTGTGCAAGTGTGACAATTGGGACACACAAGCACAAGTAAAAACGCTTTCCCGCCCTGTATCGAGGAAAAAAGAGATGGAAGGCCAAAAAGACGCTACCGCCCCCCCTCTCTTGCACCACACTCGGCGAAGCGGATACTTCGCGATGCCGCCACAAAGCGTTCAACACGTTTTAAGTGTTTTTCTCGCAGTCTTTGGAACAGCTGGGTAAGTATAATCCGCAGCATACACGTTGTCTTTAATTATTTCCACTTTTACAGCGAAAACAAAATATAGAATACTGGACCGCGAAAACACCGACCGTACTCCGCGACAAACTGCATGTCTCTAGTATTTGAAATGCATTTTTTACAGTTTTGGGGGTGTGGCGGCGAATTGGGGACCGGAATACTAAATCTGACAAAAACCGAAATTGTAATACATTAGTATCTATATATAAGCAGAAGACTTGCAGGCTCTAACTCCAAAGATGAATTAAATAGAATTTTATAACTGATTCTCGATATAATCGTTATATAACTCTCTAGCTTTTGTATCTTCGGAAATCGACGCGTTCAAACATACGGACAGACGGACGGAGGGACAGATGGACATGGCTATATCAACTTTTCTCGTCACCCTGATCAAGAATATACTTTATGGGGTCTGCCACGCCTCCTTCTGCCTGTTACATACATTTAACAAAACCATCATACCCTGATTTCTCATTTTCAATAAGCTCACGGTATAAAAAACCTGCGTATCTATAATATCTATATAAATATATAAAGTTGAAGTCTCTAGCTAAAACGGTGTAGAAGTTATGTCAAAAAACCTAGAAAATTCGTTTACATTTTTTATCGATTTGATTTTTTATCGATAATTTGGAAATGGGCTTTCTACACACATAAAACATCCTGGCGGAGCTCAAAATATTAAATTTTGACTCATACGAGAAAATCCCAATGTTCCAAAATGAGGAATCCTTCAAAATGTGCTTCTTATGAAAGGCTAGTCTGCTTAGGTAATACTTCTTTGTTTTAAACGGCTTCTTTCGAGCTACTCGTGCTTTGAAATCATGGTCAAGCAACACACGCCAGATAGCTTATGCTCTCGAAACCTTGCCCAGTTCATTTTCAACCTCTTCACCCAACTTTAAAGAAGATAACTTGGAGTTAACTAGAATTTTTCGTGCTCTGTAGCGCTAGTCGGACTCAGTGAAAATTTAATTTGTGCCTTTCTGCTCTTGTTTTTTAAAGGATTCTCTTTTTTAAAGTCTATAATATGGTAAATATAATATGGTAGACTGTGGAAGAACTTAATTCCAATAGCTCTGTACTTTTGCAGCCACTCTATTATTTTTAAAAAAGGCAAATGACCAGTTCACGCTTCTCAATTGTTGTTCGTGAGCTCATTATACAATATCTTTTTTCCTAGTGTGTTAAGGTATTGCAGATCGCAAAAAAAATTGTCTTCTATATTAACCAAAACTAGCAAAATGCGCGAAAGACAAAAAACGCCTTTTATATGGCAATTTTATTTACATAAAACAGACTGTATCAAATAAGCTGAGATCTCTAAAATCGACATATGTATACCCGTAAAGTTTGACTGCAACCACTAACCATACAACACATAGACTGGACAACTAGAACACACTTTTTTCACGCACCAGAATATGAGCGAATTGCCGCTCAACTTCGTACTTGTTCGGTTTGGGCAATTCGAGCTCGGGCAGTCAAAATTTGATAAGACGCATTCAATGCACTGCCAGCGCTCGACCGGGATGGTCATATTTTCATATGAGCACTTTCTATGCGCTATTTTGCTTTACTCTCCCTCTCTCTTTTTTCTCTCTCTATCTCACTCTATGCGAGCACAAGCCAGCAGCCCACAATTGAAATTTGTTCGCGAGTGGCGATTCGCGACGATCCCATCTGCCCTTCTTAGTAAGAGTATGCCGAACTCTTAAACGGCTTTGCCATGCTCATGCAAAATTTTTGTGTTTTTTATTGCAAACACGTCCTTCTCTCACAAAATTCAATTTAAAATTGTGAAACTGCTACAAATTCTCTTTGCGAATGCAATGATCAAAACAAAAACCCAAAAAGAACCGCTACTTTTCATTCTAAACGATCGTAACGGCACATTAAACAGCTTGGGTTAAATAAGCTGTGAGCTTGAAATCATGAATTATTTTGGGTATTGTTATTTTGCTATTGCTTTTGTTTAAATAATGAATAAATGAATTTTGTTTAAATACATAAAAACAAATGTGCGTTTAAATTTTGAAAAAATCTCTATTCGTTTCAAAGACATAAGCATTCGAAATTTTTATTTGACGGTGGGTCAAATAAGCTGTGAGCCACTGTATATATGTATGTATATATATAGTGACATAATCATACTGATTACGTCCACAATATCCAAAAGCTGTTGCCATAGCCAAGTCATTAACATAAATATTCCCAAGCTCAGTAATTACAAACAAAGAGCATCGATCGGCATCGATCGAAATATATTAAAGTAAACATTCCCAAGCTTGATAACTGTAAACAAATAGCGGCCAAGCCGGCGGTTCTCCCTCATCGATCGGCATCGATCGAAATAAAGCATAATCAGCATAAAATCTCTCCAGCAACATGCATCACCCACGAATAAACATTTGTTGCCAGAAAGTTGCAAACATTCTAAGAGAGTTCACTCTATAATTCAATAGACACACAATTGTTAGTCTTAAGCTAATATTCAATAAAGCAAGTTGTCATAATTTTACTTTGACTTCGTCTTTTAATTTTTATTAGCGTTGCCGTTAGCTTATGTCGCGACATTTATTCGACTCAAAACATATTACTTCAGTGGCGCAGCCGGTAGGATAACAATAAATTGTGGATCCTGATGCAATAACTAAGTTATTAATTCTTGCGTCCCGTTTACTGTTATCCGCTAAACAACTAATGCGAAGGCAACCCACGCGACGGTCAATATCGCGTCAAGTTTTTAAATAAAAACCTCGACAGTGACGTGTATACCGAAATTCGCATATTGCCAAAGCCGAAGATTGTGCAAAAAACTTGAAAATAATTCAAGAAGACGCGGTAGAATTCGAAGAGAATATAATTCCAGAAACATCAGGTTTTCTCAAAAACTTTCGAAAGTGCAAAAAAAAAAAAAAAAAATTTGTGAATAAACAATAAAAAAATAATTATACACAAATTTAAGAAAAGTTAAAATTAAATTAAAATAAACTTACAAATAATAACACCAATAAATTAACAACAATAATAATAAAAAAAATAAATAAAGTAAAATAAAAACAAAATATAATAATAATAATAATAATATAAATAAAAATTAAAATAAAATCTTTATAATCAAAATGGAAGGAGACGCAACAACACCCCTTTCGGATGCCAGCATGACGCAAGTGATCAATCAACTTAAAAACGTTGAAAAGTTCACTGAAATAAGAACCAATTATATACATACGTTCATTAACCGGATCGACTACATCTTGGCCCTCTACACCACCAATGATGCGAGGCAGAGGTCAATACTTTTTGGACTTGTGGAAAGCTGCATCAGCAGTGAAGTTATGCTATCGCTTGGCATGACTAACTTAACTACATGGACGGATCTTCGTAATCAACTCATCCTAAACTACAAGACGCAAACCAAGAACCACGTCTTACTGGAGGAATTCAGGAACACCCCATTCAAGGGCAACGTACGAGCTTTTTTGGAGGAACCAGAACACCGTAGGCAAACATTAATGAGTAAGCTAGAACTAGAAAATAACCTAGATGAAAAAATATTATATGCACGGTTGATTAAAACTAGTATTGACGACCTAATCCAAAAACTTCCAACAAATATTTGCATTAGAATTATAAATTGCGAAATTCCCGATTTAAGATCTTTAATAAATATATTACAAGAAAAAAATCTTTATGATGAACCCTGTCCAAATTTAAATCAAAATAAAGTAAAACAAGAAACAAATTTTAAGCCAATACACCAAAATCCCAATATTCAAAGGTTTCCTACATTTCTTCAAACAAATCATCCCTATGTCCCATATCGACCTTACTTTCAACAACCATATCTTCAACCAACACCCAATTATACTAATAATAATACTAATCATTATTCTCCTCGACCAATGCAACAAACACCAAATCAGGTTAGACCCTTTAATCCTACACTCAGACCAATCTTTAGACAGAACCAATTTGACAATAATCGTTTCGGACAACAGATACAAGTAACTCCACAACAAGCCCCTTTCAATAGTTCTGGAGTAGCTAACCAACCAACAAAGCGTGTTAGACCTGCAGAAAGTGGACAAAGTAAAAAGAGCATAGATGAAGAAACTCGAAATCAAGAAGAAATAAATTATCACAACTACATGCAGCAAGAATATTATAATCAATTAGCTTCTTATTACGAATACTATCCTCAATATTACCAAGAACAAACTCACCCACAAAGCTCAGACTACACATACACACAAACAGCCACAGCCGAACAAGAGACAGAACAACCAAATGAAATAGAAATAGAGCAAGCCGAAAATTTTCTGCTGCCAGCCTCGGAAATCAACAATACATAATTATCACTTATAAAGGCAAAAATTTTAAATGTTTAATAGATACAGGATCTACTGTCAATATGATGACATCCAATGTTTTTAATTTACCAATTCACGATTGTCTTATTCAAACCAGCAATGGACCATTAACTATCACAAAAAAAGTGAATGTCCTTTCCAACAACTTGTTCAAAAGCAATAATGTATTTCTTTTACATCAGTTTTCACCAGATTATGATCTATTAATTGGTAAAAGACTGCTGTCAGAAGCACAAGCCGTTATTGATTATAAATCCCAAACTGTAAATTTATACAGTAGAAAGTATAAATTAATCAGTGATATTCCGATTACAAACCAAAATCATTTCATAGCTCAACCAATTCTTGAAACTAATCAACACTTCAACAATCCAATCACAGGCAATTCTAAACAAGTAAGAACGTTGCAGTTAGGCGCAACTAACTGCGATATACTTTGTTCCCATAGGTGCATCTTATTTATTTAATAAACATTTAATTAACGAAATATTTCGGCAATTAGAAAATGTACATGGCAAGCAACAAACGTTTTTCCTACGCATACATACAGATTTACACATGTACACACTATACGAGTATACACACAATTTTCTATGTATGCGTACAAAAGTTTGCATGGCAGAATATTCTAAGAATTGTGACTGAATTGAGAATTTTTCGATCGTTACTTTAGTTTTGTCAAAAGGCGTTCTAGCAATGGCTTATTTGGTTTAGTTATCGGATATCAATCGATGGCAGTGGCGCTGGTGGTAAGCGCTATGCAAGCTATACTTAGGTGCGTGGGTTCGAATCCCGCAGAAAACTTTTTTTAAAAAATTATTATTTTTTAATTTTTTTTATATTTGTATATTTATTATAAAATGCTTGCTGCCAATTGATTGCCAATAATTTTTTATAAACATACGCATATGAATTGTGCATTTAAGCAAAAACTAAAACAACTTTACCGATTTGCCACGGTGGTTGCTCGGCAAGCAGTTTTTCTATGCATGCATATATGTATATGTATAATAGCAAGGGAACCGAATTTTTTACGAATTACAGAGGTTTTCGATTTACCGGGGTTTCCATTTAACGGGGTGTAAAAAATCAAAATAAGAATTGAAAGTGTTTTTATATTTCACGTCATTTCAACTATTTTAACTTATTAAAAATAAATAAAATACACATTTAATTCAATATTATGTATATATTTAAAAACAAAATTAAACATAAACAAAATCATATTAACGAACAATTAAGATTTAAAAAAGCTTGTAATTTTATATTGTTTCATGGTCTTCATAATAATTTTTTATTGTGTTTACCAAGCTTCTTAAACGATTAATTGCATTATTCGGAACATTATAATATGAAAAAAAAACAAGTAAGAACGTTGCAGTTAGGCGCAACTAACAGCGATATACTTTGTTCCCATAGGTGCATCTTATTTTTTTAATAAATATTTAATTAACGAAATATTTCGGCAATTAGAAAACGTACATGGCAAGCAACAAACGTTTTTCCTACACATACATATAGATTGACACATGTACACACTATACGAGTATACACAAAATTTTCTATGTATACATACAAAAGTTTGGATGCCAGAATATTCTAAGAATTGTGACTGAATTGATAATTTTTCGATCGTTACTTTAGTTTTGTCAAAAGGCGCTCTAGCAATGCCTTATTTGGTTTTAGTTAACGAAACTCAAGTCAGGGCAGTGGCGCTGGTGGTAAGCGCTATGCAAGCTATACTTAGGTGCGTGGGTTCGAATCCCGCAGAAAACTTCTTTTTCAAAAATTATTTTTTTTATTTTTTTAATATTTGTATATTTATTATAAAATGCTTGCTGCCAATTGATAATCATTTATAAACATACGCATATGAATTGTGCATTTAAGTAAAACCTAAAACTGCTTTATGCTTTCCGATTTGCGACGCTGTGTGGCAGACATATTGCAAGAATTGCGATTGTATTGTTTTGTGACGTCACAAGCTGCTGATCAGCTGGTCAGCTGATCAGCTGTGAATTTATTTAGGTTTAGCTAACGATTACATGTTGTTTTCAAAAGACCCAGGTTCGAATCCCGCTGGAAACTTTTTATTTATTAATCAAAAACTTATGAATTTTATTTTTTAAATTCATTAATATTATTATATTAATGTTAAAATGCTTTTTGCCATCTTAGCAATTGCTACTAAGCTATTGTATGCATGAATTATGCAGTTGGCCACAACAAACTTCTTTGCCGATTTGCCACGCCCCCAGGCGGCGTAGACGCATAATTTTTTGCCAGTTCTTAGAAAGGGCCGAGGCTAACATGCCTGCAAAATTTGGTTGCTTACATTCCAAAAATGCGAAAATTACAGGGTATTTTTCGATATGCCACGCCCCCAAAGAGGCTGAAAAATTATTTTTGGGGGATCGATAGAGGAGAACATTAGTAACTCAACCATCCAATTTTCAAGCTTCTAGCTCTAAAACTGTAGGAGATATAAACTTTTGCGGTTTGCCACGCCCCCTGTGGGCGTAGATATATCTACCATAGCTTATTAGTCTTGGGTTGTCAACCCTAGTATACATGCAAAATTTCAAGTCTCTAGTGTCAATAGTGTTCAAAATATAGCACAATTTGAAAAATCACTATATATTCAGGTCCGATTTGCCACGCCCCCAATGGGCGTAGACATAAAACTTTTTGATCGATCTTCTTAGAATCATAACATTAACTTACATGCAAAATTTCAGCGTTCTAGCTTTAACGGTGTAGAAGATACGTATTTCCCGATTTGCCACGCCCCCAATGGGCGTAGATATATCCGCCATAGCTTTTTATACTTTGTTCCCGAAGGGGAAAAAGTATATTGGGTTTGTGCAATGTCCGTCTTGCTGTCCGTCCGTCTGTCCGTCTGTCCGTATGAACGCAATATTTTTCGGCGCTATTAGAGCTAGAGACTTGAAATTTTAAACATATACTCATATATGTTCCCGAATTATAAAGTGTAAAAATTTTCCCGATCCGCCCACTAGGGGCGTGGCAAATCGGAAAACTCTTCCGCCCATAGTTAAGTTATCATACTAGATGATGAGCTAGAGAGTTGCAATTTGAAATGTATACTCGGGGTGACAACCCAAGTTCAACAAGTAAGAACGTTGCAGTTAGGCGCAACTAACAGCGATATACTTTGTTCCCATAGGTGCATCTTATTTTTTTAATAAATATTTAATTAACGAAATATTTCGGCAATTAGAAAACGTACATGGCAAGCAACAAATGTTTTTCCTACACATACATATAGATTGACACATGTACACACTATACGAGTATACACAAAATTTTCTATGTATACATACAAAAGTTTGGATGCCAGAATATTCTAAGAATTGTGACTGAATTGATAATTTTTCGATCGTTACTTTAGTTTTGTCAAAAGGCGCTCTAGCAATGCCTTATTTGGTTTTAGTTAACGAAACTCAAGTCAGGGCAGTGGCGCTGGTGGTAAGCGCTATGCAAGCTATACTTAGGTGCGTGGGTTCGAATCCCGCAGAAAACTTCTTTTTCAAAAATTATTTTTTTTTATTTTTTTAATATTTGTATATTTATTATAAAATGGTTGCTGCCAATAGATAATCATTTATAAACATACGCATATGAATTGTGCATTTAAGTAAAACCACTAACCATACAACACATAGACTGGACAACTAGAACAAACTTTTTTCACGAGCCAGATTTTGATTTGGCGTCCTAATCATCTTCGTATTTGCTCGGCTCTGTCATTTGCTGCTCGGGCAGCGAAAATATCGTAGTTGATTTTCATTTCGCTGCCAGCGCTCGAACGAAATGATTCTATTCTCATATGAAGCATCACTGTGTGCTATTCTTTCCTTATTCACTCTCTCACTCACTCTCTCTATGCCTCTCATATATACATATATGTATGCAGGCACAAGCCAGCAGCGCACAAAAATTGAAATTTTTCCGCGAGTTGCGATTCGCAACGATCCCGTCTGCCTTTCTTAGTAAGAGTATGCCGAACTCTTAAACGGCTTTGCCATGCTCATTCAAAATTTTAGTGTTTTCGTGATTATTTTTGGGAAGGGTATGAAAGCGTGATGTACATAAGCATTACCTTTTCGCGACGAGCATGCACACACACAATTACTCTGTGTTGCTTCATGTATGAGCATTTATGTGACTGTGTGCGAAACTTTTGCTGCCTGCAGGGCCCAACATTTGCAGTTTGTTCTCTTGCTACCTGCGCTATTTAGTAGTTTGTCTATTTTGTATGGTTTGAATTGTAGAGTGACTGTCAAATGAGCCTTTACGGCTTGCAGCAGTCATTTTGGCAATAATGAGTACATGAGGTATTCTGACATTTGTCAATACATATAAATTTCATATCAAATTACATATAAATTTGTGCGCTGCTGGCTTGTGCCTGCATACATATATATATGAGAGGCATAGAGAGAGTGAGTGAGAGAGTGAATAAGGAAAGAATAGCACACAGTGATGCTTCATATGAGAATAGAATCATTTCGTTCGAGCGCTGGCAGCGAACTGGAAATCAACTACGATATTTTCCCTGCCCGAGCAGCAAATGACAGAGCCGAGCAAATACGAAGATGATTAGGACGCGAAATCAAAATCTGGTTCGTGAAAAAAGTTTGTTCTCGTTGTCCAGTCTATGTGTTGTATGGTTAGTGATACGGACCTAACACAAAAAGAATGAACTCTTTAGCTTTTGTATCTTCGGAAATCGACGCGTTCATACATACGGACGGACGGACGGACAGACGGACATGGCTATATCAACTTTTCTCGTCACCCTGATCAAGAATATATATACTTTATGGGGTCTGCCACGCCTCCTTCTGCCTGTTACATACTTTTAACAAAACCATTATACCCTGATTTCCCATTTTCAATGGACTCAGGGTATAAAAAATATAAAAAACGTTTCTTTAAATATTGTCCAAATTAATGAATTAAATGATATAATAAACATAATTAACAATAACATAAAAAAAAATACAAGATCATCAAAATAAAGAAAACATACAAGATACTTTCAGTTACCAGTTATTACAATTTATAGAATATGTAGAAGACATTGAAATGGGCATGCAATTGTCAAGACTAGGACTCTTTAATCCAAAACTACTTACGTATGACAAACTTGACAGCGTCAATAACCGAAACATACTTCTAATCAAAACATCCACTTGAATTAATTACCAAGATAACATTATACTAATTGTATCTCATATCCCAATTGACTTTCAATCCAGTAATACAATCAAATTTACCCCATATCCTGATCACAACGGTTATCAACTTGATTATATTACTACTTTTTATTACTACTTCTTATTATGAAAAAGATAACAAAATTTTTAATGGAGAAAATAAACCAATAATTGATGATTGTATAACAAAAATTCTATTGCACACTAAACCAATCTGTAACTATGAACATATAAATAGCAAAGAAATAATAAAATATATTGAGCCAAATACCATTGTAACCTGGAACATAACTACTACAACTGTAAAGCAAAATTGCCAGAAAAATAATGTTAATTTTAATATTCAAGGTAATAAAATTATAAGTATCAATCAATGTAAACTGCAAATTAATGAAATAATTATAAGCGATAATTATTTTCAACCAGAAGTTGACCTTACACCGTTGTATCCCCCAATAGAAATTATTAAAGTAAAACCTATCAAGCACAATGACATTGAAAAAATTATATCACAAAATAATATCTTATTTATCTATAAAATCAATCCACAGAAAATTTAAGAAACAAATTCATGAACCCAATAATCAAACACAGCCATCAGTCCAAACAGAAGAAGAACAACAAGAAAACACAACTATCGAGATGACACAATCAAAACTTTACCCTTCTGTGTCACCTTGACTCGCAGGCTCGCCTCTTAAGGAGAGGGAAGTGACATAATCATACTGATTACGTCCACAATATCCAAAAGCTGTTGCCATAGCCAAATCATTAACATAAATAGTCCCAAGCTCAGTAATTATAAACAAAGAGCAGCCAAGACGGCGCTTCTCCCCCATCGATCGAAATATATTAAAGTAAACATTCCCAAGCTTGATAACTGTAAACAAATAGCGTCCAAGCCGGCGGTTCTCCCTCATCGATCGAAATAAAGCATAATCAGCATAAAATCTCTCCAGCAACATGCATCACCCACGAATAAACATTTGTTGCCAGCAACATGCATCACCAGAAAGTTGCAAACATTCTAAGAAAGTTCACTTTATAATTCAATAGACACACAATTGTTAGTCTTAAGCTAATATTCAATAAAGCAAGTTGTCATAATTTTACTTTGACTTCGTCTTTTAATTTTTATTAGCGTTGCCGTTAGCTTATGTCGCGACATTTATTCGACTCGAAACATATTACTTCAGTATATATGTATACATATGCGTGTGTATACAAAAATCCAGTTAACGTAAAAACAAGTTTTTAATTTTATTAAATGATTTAATTTAGTGGTACACTATATGCACTGTATTCGTTATCTAACGGGCTTACTTCGGAAGTAAGATTATCTCTCAGATTGCCTTGACTGGTGCTTAATATATGAAACTCATTTACTAATGGCTCTATTAACGTAGCATCTTTGTCAATTATTTTAGGTACATTTAGTACACCTTTATCTAACGTATCTTTGCGGTTGTCAGATGATTGGTGAACACTTCTAATATGCTCTAAGTTCTTAATATTATTAAACAATGACACATCGCTGTTAGGGATTAATTTAGTTACAGGCTGATGCCTTGAGTTTAGCGGTAACTCTCCAGAGTGCAACTGATGTGTATTAAATGTATCTGTATAACGCATTAAATTTAAATAATGGTGATGAATATGTAAGTGTGGGATATTACTATATAGTGTTTTTAAAGTTGTTGAGCCAGCGTTTACATTAGAGTCATACAGATTAGGATCATTCACAGATATAAGTGGAACAACCAAAACTGTTTTTTTAAACTGTGGAAAGGTGTTTGATGATTCGTGCACTCCATCGAATGTGCCAGTAGCTATGTGCTCCTTCGCTTGCTCTCCTTGTAACTTGTCTTCAAATTCGGCCTGATTGTCGTTAATCGCGAGGATGCGATGGTTACTTTGACTGTTTACAATTTTAGGAATTGATTGCCCTTCAATAAAATACGATATAAACAACGGATCTAAGTAGTCAATAACGTTGCACTCTATTGAATTCATTTCAATAAGAAAAACACCGAACCATAATATAATTATTGGTGACCAAATCGTCATTGTTATATATTTGGAATAAATTAGCTTTGCCAACAAATGATCACGTCTGATATAAAATTACATAAAGAGTGTTTCCAAGTCACAGCAGCTTTTATATGTATGTATGTATGTACATATGTACATATATAAGTTTACGCTGTCATTGTTATATGTACATATGTACATACATATATGCATATCTACTTACATATGTATATATATGTACATATGTTAGATATAAACCGTACAATAGTGCTGGGAAAAATATCGATCTAAAAACGATACATCGATGTTTTGATAGGTATCGCAAATAACGATACTGCTAACTTCGATTCTCGATATATCGCCATCTCTAGACTATTATTTTCCCATCACTTAAATAAAAACGCAGTATAAAGTGGTAAGGTAATTTGCAAATTAATTTTAACAATATAATTAAAATACTAACGTAACCGACTTTTCATTTAGGTTTGACTAGGTTTTGTTGGCAGTGTTGTGGAAATGATCTCATTAAATAATATAATCATTGTTACGTAGTTTAGATTAGTTTATATGAAATGTTTTTAATTTTAATAAGAAATTCATCTTTTGTTTTTTATATGAAAACTTTGTTTTTTTTTTTTAAATTTTGGGGGTTAAAATATTTATATGAAAAGATCGATACATCGATCTGAGACCCATACCACTAACCATACAACATGTTGTATGGTTAGTGCCCTTACATAATATCGAAATATCGATCTAGCTAAAGATCGATCTTTTCCCAGTACTACCGTACAATACTATGGAAGAAACTACAGATTTTTTATGAGCTCTGTTATCGACGATGAAATACTTCTTAAGAGAATACAAAAATGTTTGCATTAAAAATCACATTTTGAATTATATTGCATATATAATTTTTTTAGTTGTTTCACATTATTAACGGGGACTATTAACAATTAAACAAATAATTCGTGTTGTTCTTGTTATAATTGATTATTATAAATCTTTGTACAGGGTATCTTGTACCTGCACACCAGTGTTGCCAATTTGGCCTTTTTCCGGACAGATCTGTCCTTTTTGAAATTACAACTGCCGCAAAAATTCAGAAACAGCCCCTGTCCGGAAAAAATGCCTTTTTTATTTTATTTTGGCCTTTTTTCATCCTTTTTTAATTGTTAAAGGTTGTTTATAAAATTAGTCAAATAATTCGATGTCATCGCTTTAATATTGCTTTATTGCAACATATTTTACGATGTATCCCTGTTGATTATTATCCAGCTAAAGCAGAGGTATGGAAAATTGTTGTTATATAATTTAAATTCAACTCAAAAATATTAATTTACAGATTGCCTGACAACTTTGCAATTTAAAAAAAATTGATTTATTTTCAACTGAAAACATTTTAAGGGCAAATAAAGTGTCCATACTGTCCATATTGGAGCTAGTTTTAAGTGGCACTCAAAATAGTTTTGAAAGAATTATTGCTCAATATAATTCGATCCATCTTGTAGAATGGATAAATAAAGAAAATATCGTATCTTTCTAGACTGAAGTTGAAAACCATACCGACTCAGCCGGAAACAAAAACTTTTCGGAGCTGGGTGCATTTGTAATAACTTTGCTGTCGTTGCCGTGGTCAAATGCTGAGGTGGAAAGAGTTTTCAGCCAAGTCAATTTGGTTAAAACAAAATTAAGGAACAGGCTGCATATTGATACGCTAAATTCCATTTTGGCAATTAGGTTGGTTTTACTACCTAAAAATTAATATAATAAAAATAAATTATAATCAAATTTAATATTTTTGGATTAGGTTTGGACTACATCGAAACGACAAATGTTGCCAAAACTACAAGTTACCGGAAAATTGTGTACGCCAAATTGGCACAAATAATACATATAGCAACGAAAATACAAATTTTGATGAGGTGCTATACCTTTTAAACGAAAATTAAAATAAAATTCTACTTTAGAAATAGAAAAAAATGTTATCCGCTTTTTTTGACCTTTTCAAAAATATTTTGTCCCTTTTTTGTCCTTTTTTTGGTGTCAACTGTCCTGTTTCTTTGGCGAAAAGATAGCAACACTGCTGCACACTGTAATATACATACATATATGTACATACATTAAATATACATACATACTTGTTTTCAATTTTTAAGAGACCTGTTAATAAAATAGAAACAAAGGGTTCATATTGAAAGGCGAAAAGAGAATACCCTAGTAGATGAATAAATATTAATCTGAATTAATATTTTATGTACAATTAAATTTGGTTTTTTTATTTAAGAGGACATATATTCGCGATCAGGGTGACGAGTTGAGTCGGTTTAGTCATATCACTAACCATACAACACATAGACTGGACAACTAGAACAATCTTCTTTCACGCACAAAAATATGAGCGAAACGCCGCACAACTTCGTATGTGTTCGGTTTCGGCACTTCGCGCTCGGGCAGTCAAAATTTGAAACGACGAATTCAGTGCGCTGTAAGCGCTCAACCGGCATGGTCGCATTTTCATATGAGCACATTCTGTGTGCTATTATTCTTTACTCTCCCTCTCTCTTTTTTCTCTCTCTATCTCACTCTATGCGAGCACAAGCCAGTTGCCCACAAAAATTGAAATTTGTTCGCGAGTGGCAATTCGCGACGATCCCGTCTGCCATTCTTAGTAAGAGTATGCCGAACTCTTAAACGGCTTTGCCATGCCCATGCAAAATTTTTGTGTTTTCGTCAGTGTTGCCAACTTGGCCTTTTTCCGGACAGATCTGTCCTTTTTGAAATTACAACTGCCGCAAAAATTTAGAAACAGCCCCTGTCCGGAAAAATTGCCTTTTTTATATTATTTTGACCTTTTTTCATCCTTTTTAATTGTTAAAGGTTGTTTATAAAATTTGTCAAGTAAATCAATATCATCGCTTTAATATTGCTTTATTGCAACATATTTTACGATGTATCACTGTTTCAAACGCTGTAGCCCTGTAATCGAAAATATATTTATCGATCGATTATTAAGTTTTCAAAAGTTTAACAAAAATGTCAAAGGAAATTTACAAACTGAAATTTAGGGTGTCGCGGTTAAACCACCCATTAAAAAAAATGGATTAGCCGCGTTCCCAATATTGATAATTCATTTTGCAAATACTGCAAGTGCTGTTTATATACAAAACTTTTAGAATGGAGAGATAAAGAAAGTGTCGTATCTTTCTGAACTGAAGTTCAGAACCACACAGACTCAGCAGGAAACAAAAACTTTTCGGACCTGGGTGCATTTGTTATCACTTTGCTGTCGTTGCCGTGGTCAAATGCTGAGGTGGAAAAGCTAATTAAGGAACAAGCTGTATATTGATAACTTAAATTCTATTTTGGCAATTAGGTTGGTTTTACTAGTTAACAATTACATACAATTAAATATAATATCTTTGGATTAGGTTTGGACTACATCGGAACGGCAAATGTTGCCAAAACTACAATAAGCTACCGGCAAATTGTGTACGCCAAATTGGCACAAATAATACATTCAACAAAGGAAATGTCAATTTTGATGAGGTGCTACAGCTTTTAAAAGAAATTAAAATCAAATTCCATTTTTAAAAATAGAAAAAAATGTTATCCGTTTTTTTTACCTTTTCAAAAATATGTTGTCCCTTTTTCGTCCTCTTTTTTGTGTCTACTGTCCTGTTTTTTCGGCGAAAAGATGGCAACACTGGTTTTCGTAATGATTTTTGGGAAGGGTATGAAAGCGCTGATGTGCATAGGCATTACTTTTTCGCGATGAGCATGCACACACACATTTACTGTGTCTTGCTACATGTATGAGCATTTATGTGACTGTGTGCGAAACTTTTGCTGCCTGTTAGGCCTACCTCAACTTTGAATTGTGTGAACGATTTTGGTTTCGAATTGTAGGATAGTTCAATTAATTTGTATTACATGTTTGTTTTATTTGACCCTATAGGCAAAAATGGGACATGTTATTCAAACAATTACGTAAATTCAGGTCACATATAACCTTTTAAAGAAATGCCTAGATATAAAGATCAAATTTACCCGTTATATATTTAAAATTTCTTATTCCCGAATAATTTTAGCTTTCTTTTACTTAAATTACTACTATTACAAACTGTACTATCTGTAATCAATTTATAATTTGTTCTTTAAATTAAATTAACATTAAAATTAAAACAAAATGATTAATTATGAATTTACGAGGGTCAAAGCAGGAGTGGGAAGGGGAAAACCAATCATTATGTAGCGAATCGCGACGATGCCACTTCTTCACTTCTGAGTGAAGAGTATACCGAATTCATAAAAGGGTTTGACATGTAGAGATGTTAAATTTCTATTATTATTTGTGTGAAGGGTATGAAAGTGATGTGTATGCATTTATATGCATTTGAGTGTCTATGTGTCTGTGTGCGTAACTCAACTCTAGCTTGCGGTGAAATATATGTATGTGTGTATTGTACATACATATATAAAATTGCCGATTGCTTACGCTTGGACTGTACACACTATTTCTTCGGTCGTATCTCTTCTAGTGAAGAGAATTCTTCAAAGGTTTGCCATGCTTATGCCAAATTTTAGTGTATTTATGATTATTTTTGGGAAGAGTATGAAAGCGTGATGTGCGCAAAAATAATAATTTCGGCAATCGGCCGTTACAGAATTTACAGTATGGGTCTGCCAATGTGTGAAAGTCTATTCTTGCTACTGTACATGTACATGTGTATTTTATATTAATTTTAATAAGGAAGAACTGCAAATGGCTAACAGAAAAAATAGTTGGAAAAAGTAATAGCTTAAATAAACAAAAATTAAAAATGATTCAGGAATAGGCAGTTTATTAGAAAAATTGAGGTGATAATAAAAAGGGCATTCAATGCTTTCTTCGCAAATCGGATCCGACCGAAATCGTTCACACAATTAAAATTACGTGAAAGGCACACGCCAATTTGCATATCATGTAAGTATACCCACGCGCATGAACGCTTTCATACCCTACGTACAAATAATAATAATATTCTTAATATTTTGCATGAGCATGGCAAACGCTTTGAAAAGATCAGCATACTCTTCACTCAGAAGGTAAGAAATGGGATCATCTTCATTTGCACTCGCGCACAAATTTTAATTTTATAATAATAATATTCTTTATATTTTCCATGAGCATGGCAAGCGCTTTGAAAAGATCAGCATACTCTTCACTCAGAAGGTAAAAAATGAGATTGTCTTGATTTGCAACTCGCGAACAAATTTAATTTTTTTTTAAATTAAATGTTTATTTACAACTTAACGTACCGCTACCTTTTAGGCAAATTAATCTAAATGGAAAAACTACTACTTAAGGGTATCTTTATTTTAACATAGAATACATAACAATAAGACAATAACAAGATATTTTATTTGAAATTTAATTTTTTATGGGTAATGGGAAGATTTTTTATATCAAGACACGATCCAGCAGGTCTTGAGGGTGATGTCGTTTTAATTTTCCCCTAGTGCAAGTGCGGCGACTGAGAGCTGCAGTACCTAGGCGCTTGGCCAGACTGTTTGGATGAGAATTTATTCTTTCTATATACGTACATATGTATATGTACATATGTACATATGTATATGTACATATATACATATATATTTTTTTTTTTTTTTTTTGTATTCGTTTATTAACAAAAAATTATACTATATAATACTAGATAATTTAGATGCGGCGACTAAAGATAGCGCAAGATGCTTGCGGTACGGCCGTGAAGCATTGCTTCGCAAGCGCTTTGCACTATCTTAGGCTGGGACACCTCGACTTCTTATCCGCTCAACTCGGCGGAGCTCCGTCATAATTGTGGCCGCGAAGGTGCTTGTAAGATTCCAAGCTGCCTCCGATTCCAGCATGGCATTGACTATGTTGTCCGCTCTAATAGAGCGGCCCACAGCCTCTTCCAGACAACGCCTCTCCTCTTGGAAGCGTCCGCACTCAAATAAGACGTGTTTGGCATCTTCCACCAGTCCTCGTCCACACCAGGAGCATTCGTCCGTGTCCTCGTGGCCAAAGCGCTTCAAGTAGCTCCGGAAGCATCCATGTCCCGAGAGAATCTGCGTAAGATAAAAATTAACCTCACCATGCTTGCGGTTTATCCATGGTGCAAGCTCAGGGATGAGCGTGTGCGTCTAGCGCCCTTTTGTTGAGGTATTCCATCGTCTTTGCCATCGCGCAATGCTGTCCGCCCTGATAACGTCGCGCTGTATAGGCTCGTGCGTGTTCCGCTCCACGGCTTCGGCGACCAATTCCTCCAGTGGCACCATACCGGCAATAACAAGTGCCGCGTCATCGGAGACTGTCCTAAAGGCGCAGCTGACTCTGATTGCGCTCAGTCTGTAAGTGGCACAAATGCCTCGGCTATAGCTCGGCGTTGCCATCGCACTTGACCATATTGGTGCAGCATAGAGGATGACGGACCTAGTGACGCTCGTTAGGAGGAGGCGTCGTTGTTGCCTTGGTCCCCGCGTGTTGAGCATAATTCTTGAGAGAGCTCTACAAGAATCAGCTGCTTTTTTATGCACATATTCTAAGTGCTCGCGGAAAGTTAATCTCGTGTCTATCATGACGCCAAGATACTTTATCGCCCTCTTAGATGCGATGGTAACGCTGCCGATCTTTATATTGGCAGTTTCCACTCTCTTGCGACTGCTGACTAGGACGACTTCCGTTTTGTGCGCCGCTAGCTCTAGTCCAGCTCCAGACAACCAGCTTCGTATGCGATTGATACTTGCGCTGCACATATCCTCAGTATCTTTAAGCTCCTTTCCTATGGTGACGACTGCTACATCATCAGCAAAGCCAATGGTGTGCGCGCCTGCTGGTAGTTCCAAGCGCAGTACGCCGTCGTACATCATATTCCATAGGAGAGGCCCCAGCACTGAACCTTGGGGGACTCCAGCTGACACTATATGAGTTTGGGGACCCTCACTCGTATTGTATGTTAGTGTTCTTCCTCTGAAGTAGCTCCTCACTATCTCTTTTAGATATTTAGGGATATTATATTGTGACATCGCATCCAGTATCATATCCCAACTAGCTGTGTTGAATGCATTCTTCACATCTAGAGTCGCAATGATGCAGTAGCGCTTCGTCCCGTGCTTCCATCTGGTGCCTTGGATGGCGGAAGCTGCCAGGCCGACAACTTTGTCAAGCGCATCTGCTGTTGAACGGGCCTTCCGGAAACCAAATTGGTTAGGTGAAAGGCCTCCGGCGCTATCAATGGCACTCTCCAGCCTAGAGCAAATCAGTTTCTCAAACACCTTTCCCATGGTGTCTAAGAGACAGATTGGTCTATACGAAGATGGCTCATCCGGTGGTTTGCCAGCCTTAGGTAGCAATACCAAGTTCTGGATTTTCCATATTGCGGGGAACGTCTCATGAATTATACATTCGTTGTATAATTCCGCGAACGCGCTCGGGTGCAAGGCGAGGGCTAGCTTTAGCGCACGATTTGGGATCCCGTCTGGCCCTGGGGCTGAGTTAAGTCTAAGACCTCTGAGAGCTACTAGTATCTCATCGTCCGTAACTAAGTCAATCTGAGTGCTCGTTGAGCCCTGCTCGGCAGACATGGTCTCAGGGGCATGAATGGAGCTTAGTCTTTCTGGAAAGAGTGTTTCCACAATCGATTTAAGCTCCAAACGATCCATAGGCTGCACCTGCCTACCTGCGTATAGTCTTTTAACCACTATCTTATATGCCCTGCCCCAAGGGTCATATTCGGCTGAGTCGCACAATTCTAAGAAGCACTCTCTTTTGCTTGCCCGAATGGCCTTCTTCAACTGTCTTCTAGCCGCCTGGTATGCTATTTGCATTTCTACATATGTGGTCCTACCACGGGCGCGTTGGTAGCTTCTTCTCGCCTGGATGCATTTGCGTCGAATGTCACCTATTTGTGCATTCCACCAATACATAGGCGTTTGTTGTCGCATGAACCGCTTGCGGCGTAGCATGCTACTACTGCAGGCACTCTGAATTTGGGCTACCATTTGGCATGCTCTGGCCTCAGCATTGCCAGATGTGCCCAGCGACTGAATGGCCACTGAAAAGGCCAAGGGATTGAAAGTATCCAGCTGATACGATTCTCTCCACAAGTTTGGCGCCCTGGCAAGTGGCTCCCCTATTGTGAACAGAAGTGCCGTATGATCGCTGCCCGTATAACTATCGCAATGACTCCATGATGCTTCCCGAAAAAGGGATGAAGTGACAAAAGTAATGTCAATTACTGATCCGTATCCAGCCCTACTGAAGGTGTACTCTTGGCCAGTATTGAGCAGTGCAACATCTAATGTCGCGAAGATCTCCAGAAGGATACGGCCTCTGGTATTAGTTGTGTGGCTACCCCATTCTAACGCCCATGAATTGAAGTCGCCTGCTATAATGGCCTTCCGACCCCTAGCATCCACGGCAAGCTCATCGAGCGTCGCTGAGAAATCGCTGAGCTGCATGCTGGGGGCCAGGTAGCAACTGTATAGCCATAAGTTACCGTATCGGCCCGCGTACGAATCCATTGAATGGCTTAACATCTGAAAGCACATTCGTTGAACCGCCACATGCCCATAGCGCTGCTTTGCCAGTACTGTCTGTTGCCCACGTTCTGGGACAGCTGGTCTTACAGTGATGAGGTTCACTGAGAAAGGCTACATCTATAAATTTTTCTCTTACAGTCTGCTCTAGTAGATCTTGCGCAGCTATACAATGATTTAAGTTAAGTTGAAGAAACCTTAACATTTCATTTTACGCGCAGCTTCACGGTAGGATGGGCACTTGAAGCTGCCTGCTGAATGATCCGTCTGCTTTTCGCCTTTACGGACGCAGAGGCTACATTTGGGTGGCTTGGTGCATGCTTTTGCACTATGACCCATCTCGCCACACCTGAAACAGGCACCCTTCAGATCACAGTGGCTAGCGCAGTTAGCGGCTATATGACCGTAATCGAGGCACTTGAAGCAGCGTTTAGGCTGGTCCACGGCTCGGATACGGCATACAACCCATCCTATCCTAATTTTGGACAACTCGAGCAGAGTTTTGGCTTTCCCAACTGGGAGAGCAACTGTAGCTCTTTGCTGTCCCCCGTAAGCTGGCCGAAGCGATTTAATGACCGTAATGGGGAGTGAGCTATCTTTCAACTCCACCCTAATTGCCTCTATTATCTCCTCTTTGCTCGCTAGTTCATCAAGATCACGAATCTCAATGTGTGCCGTTTCGGTAAGTGTTTTAACTACCGCTCTGTCGCCCAATGCCTTGCCTACAGCCTCGTGAAGAGCATCTGCACTATGCTCCGGCTTCCTGCTTAGTTGCAACAGGAGGTCCCCCTTAGCTGTCTTTCTGATCCCTTGAACATCGCCACTCAGATGTTTTAAATTTGGGTCGCTCTTAACTACGCGAAGCATGTCCGCATAGCTGCACCCGCCTACGCCAGAGATCGCAATTGCGTCAGTTCTGGGCCGCTTTTGTATGGGCTTGCGACCCTTGACGACCGTCCAGCTACTCTTGCTAGTCTGTGGATCTGCTTGATTTGCATTCCTAACTGCCGCACCTATTGCTATTTGTTCTACCGTTCTGTTGGGTCTCGACTTTTTTGAAGGAGTTTTCCTCACTTCGGCGGCTACTTCCCTTGGCCGTTTGGGCGTATTGCTACTCTTTTGAGCACTAATGCTCGCTTTGTGGACTTTCTCCACTGCTTTCTTGGGCGGCGTGGTCTGCACCTCGCAGTTTCTAACTGTGCGGTCACAAAACTTTTCGGCCGCCTTGTGAAGATTGACCAGTTTGGTCAACTCCTCTCTCATTAGGGCATTTATATGCCGCTGACCACCAAATAAAGCAGACAAGCCCTCCAAGGTAACTCCTATTTGAGCTAACGCCTCCTTTAAGGACTTTGGTGCCTGGCAAACAGCCACTGGGGACTGACTCGGTGCTACCGGCTGCGGCAACGCCCTCAATTGTTGCTGCGGTGACCGCTGCAGCGAAGAGCGGCGCGCGAAAGCTTGCAGCTCATCCTCCATCATGGCCTCCATACCTGCTCCGACTACCGTGGCGTGTAGCCTGTAGTGGGCAATGGCTACTAAAATTTGAATTTAGTGACCCCACTAATTTAAAACACAGCTTAGCTTCGAGACACTAGGAGCCCGGAAGTATGCACTACTTTCGACTGCGTCTAAAAGTATGCAGTACTTTAGCTACTGTAACTTCGCCTCAGAAGTTAGGTTGTTGTCTTTGCTAAGAAAACTACTCAAAATGGTTAGGTTACTCAAAATGGTTAGAATGTCCGCTGCGATTTCCAGCACTACTAACAGCTGTGCCCCTGGTTGTTATTATTTGTGCAAGTGTGACAATTGTGACACACAAGCACAAGTAAAAACGCTTTCCCGCCCTGTGTCGAGGAAAAAAGAGATGGAAGGCCAAAAAGACGCTACCGCCCCCCCTCTCTTGCACCACGCTCGGCGAAGCGGATACTTCGCGATGCCGCCACAAAGCGTTCAACACGTTTTAAGTGTTTCTCTCGCAGTCTTTGGAACAGCTGGGTAAGTACAATCCGCAGCATACACGTTGTCTTTAATTATTTCCACTTTTACAGCGAAAACAAAACATAGAATACTGGACCGCGAAAACACCGACCGTACTCCGCGACAACGCCAACTCTCTCATATATATATATGTGTGTGTGTGTGCAGGCTCACAATATCTACCACAATCTAACAACAAACTGCAAGTGTTGGGTCCTGCAATTGCTACAGGCTGCAAAAGTTTCGCACACAGTCACATAACTGCTCATACATGTAGCAAGACACAGTAAATGTGTGTGTGCATGCTCATCGCGAAAAAGTAAAGCTTATGCACATCAGCGCTTTCATACCCTTCCCAAAAATCTTTACGAAAACACAAAAATTTTGCATGGGCATGGCAAAGCCGTTTAAGAGTTCGGCATACTCTTACTAAGAAAGGCAGACGGGATCGTCGCGAATTGCCACTCGCGAACAAATTTCAATTTTTGTGGGCAACTGGCTTGTGCTCGCATAGAGTGAGATAGAGAGAGAAAAAAGAGAGAGGGAGAGTAAAGATTAATAGCACACAGAATGTGCTCATATGAAAAGGCGACCATCCCAGTCGACCGCTGGCAGCGCAATGAATTCGTCGTTTCAAATTTTGACTGCCCGAGCGCGAATTGCCAAAACCGAACAAATACGAAGTTGTGCGGCGTTTCGCTCATATATTTGTGCGTGAAAAAAGTTTGTTCTAGCTGTCCAGTCTATGTGTTGTATGGTTAGTGTTGATATTCAACTTTAAAAATATCGATATATCAATATTTTCGATATTTTTAAAACTTTTTCCTACTCTACAATCCGACCAAAAAAAAGAAAGAATAATAAGAATAACTATTTTAATATAATAATAATAATAATGACCAGTATTAAGTACTCAGAGTTTAATACAAAAAAAAAAACGCGTTCTGATATGTGAGAATCCGTCATACGACTTCGTGAGCCGAAAACAACTCATTTTATTGGCGAAGCAAGTCGCTCCAAAGGCGGCTAGCTACCAGGGGCTGATCGTAATTGATCTTCGATAGTACTGGCATAGTGGCACTAACCATACAACACATAGACTGGACAACTGGTACAAATTAATGTTCACACTTATTTTTTGGCTTTAGAACCCCTTTAGCTTCGTATTTGCTCGGGTTTTTACTTTTAGGGTCGGGAGAGAAAAATTGCTGATGGCAAAATCATTCCGCTTCGAGCGCTCGACGGTGATGGTCGATTTTCCAAAAATGCCTGACATGTGCCGCTCTTTCCCTTGCTCTCTTTCTCTTTCTGCCCCATGCTTTTTACTCTCTGCTCTCTTCTCACAAAAATATATGTATACTGGCACAAACAGCAAGCAGCTCACAAAAATTGAAATTTCTTCTCGACTCGCGAGTCGCGATCCCATTGGTTCCCTTCTGAGCGAAGAGTATACCGAATTCTCAAACTGCTTTTTTTTTTTTTTTTTTTTTTTTTTTTTTTTTTATATTTATTTAGTAGGAAGCACCGGAGCATCTTTCTACTCCATTATCTCCCTTGGATCATACAATTAACATCACAGGTTTACAATTATTTATACAATTTAAACATATATACAGAGTAGAACTAAGTTACAGTGGGGGTGAGAAGGCTTCCGAACTGGCGTCTTCTTAGCCTTCTGATGGGTCTGGAGGTTGGCAGCTTTTTTGCGAGCCGGTTGGCGTGGACCATCAGGCGGTCATTATAGCGACTCGAGTGGAAGGAGATTTGTTCTTCCACAGTGTCCAGGTTGAGGTCTCTATGTAGCCCAGAGTTGCGGACGAACCAAGGGCATCCAGTAATTTGACGCATAGCGTTGTTTTGAATGACTTGGATCTTGTGTCTATTGGTCTTTGCGGCGACTCCCCATATTTGCACACCGTACCTCCAGATTGGAGTGATGATGTGCGTCAGTATCTTGCGCTTGTTCTTCAGCGGTAGCTTGCTTTTACTTTGAAGCATCCAGGACATTTGCCTAAGCCGGGTGCGGCAGGTGCCTGCAATTGCCATTATATGTGGCTTGAAAGTTAGACGCTTGTCCAGAATAACCCCCAAGTATTTTGTAGCCCTTGTTTTTTCAAGGGGGGTATTGTTTATATGAACGGCAATGGGTAAACTGCTTTGCCATGCTCATGCAAAATGTTAGCATTTTCATGATTATTTGTGAAAAGGGTATGAAAGTGTTGATGTGCATAACGAATATTATTTCCCGATGACCATACACACACACATTTACACTTCCTCGCTATATGTGTAAGCATTTATGTGCTTGTGTGCGATTGATATTCTTGCTGCTTGTAGCACTATTAAAACCCCTAGCAGTTGATATTCGTTCGGTTGGGTAGCGATGTGAGCTTGCATACACACACACATTTACACTTCCTTGCTATATGTGTAGGCATTTATGTGCTTGTGTGCAATATTCTTGCTGCCGCCTGTAGAGCACTTTTAAAACCCCTAGCAGCAGTTGATGTTCGTTCGGTTGGGTAGCTGCTTTGAGCTAGCATACGCACACACATTCACATACACATTTACACTTCCTTGCTATATGTGTAAGCATTTATGTGCCTGTGTGCGATACACTTGCTGCATGTAGCAATTTTGTAGCAATTTTTCCCAGCGATTGCTGTGTGGTAGCTGTTTTGAGTCTACACACACACATACATACATATGTGTAAGTTTGTGATGTGATAATCACAATAACTTGTATAGGCATTTGAATGAATGCTCTGCCTGGGGCATTTGCATGTTTCGTGCATGGGTCTCGAATATTGGGCGTGTGCCTACCTCAATTTTGAAATTAATTAAACGATTTTGGGTAATTTTAGTAAAAGAAAACTGAAAATGATTCGTGAATAAGAAATTTAATATAAATAAAACATAATACATGTATATTTTTGTTATTTAGTGGAAAATAAAAGGGTAATTTTACCTGTATATCTAGGCATTTCTTTAAAAGGCTTATATGTGACCTGAATTTGCGCAAGCATTTGAACAACTTGTCCCCTTTTTGCCTATAGGGTCAAATCAAGTACTAAATATTAAACAACAAATGATAACTGATCAATAGGTAATCAAAAATAATTGCCCATTGCACACTTATTTTTTGCAATATTCTTGCTGCCGCCTGTAGAGCACTTTTAGAACCCCCAGCAGCAGTTGATGTTCGTTCGGTTGGGTAGCTGCTGTGAGCTTGCATACGCACACACATTCACATACACATTTACACTTCCTTGCTATATGTGTAAGCATTTATGTGCCTGTGTGCGATACACTTGCTGCATGTAGCAATTTTGTAGCAATTTTTCCCAGCGATTGCTGTGTGGTAGCTGTTTTGAGTCTACACACACACATACATACATATGTGTAAGTTTGTGATGTGATAATCACAATAACTTGTATAGGCATTTGAATGAATGCTCTGCCTGGGGCATTTGCATGTTTCGTGCATGGGTCTCGAATATTGGGCGTGTGCCTACCTCAACTTTGAAATTAATAAAACATAATACATGTATATTTTTGTTCTTTAGTGGAAAATATGTCTACATAACGAATGCATATTTTTGCATAAAAGGGTCAATTTTACCTGTATATCTAGACATTTCTTTAAAAGGGTTATATGTGACCTGAATTTGCGCAAGCTTTTGAACAACTTGTCCCATTTTTGCCTATATGGTCAAATCAGGTACTAAATATTAAAGAACAAATGATAACAGATCAACAGGTAATAAAAAATAATTGACCTCTCCTGCAATTCGAACCCAAAATCGTTCACTTAATTCATTCAAATGCCTATACAAGTTATTGTGATTATCACATCACAAACTTACACATATGTATGTATGTGTGTGTGTAGACTCAAAACAGCTACCACACAGCAATCGCTGGGAAAAATTGCTACAAAATTGCTACATGCAGCAAGTGTATCGCACACAGGCACATAAATGCTTACACATATAGCAAGGAAGTGTAAATGTGTATGTGAATGTGTGTGCGTATGCTAGCTCAAAGCAGCTACCCAACCGAACGAACATCAACTGCTGCTAGGGGTTTTAAAAGTGCTCTACAGGCGGCAGCAAGAATATTGCACACAAGCACATAAATGCCTACACATATAGCAAGGAAGTGTAAATGTGTGTGTGTATGCAAGCTCACATCGCTACCCAACCGAACGAATATCAACTGCTAGGGGTTTTAATAGTGCTACAAGCAGCAAGAATATCAATCGCACACAAGCACATAAATGCTTACACATATAGCGAGGAAGTGTAAATGTGTGTGTGTATGGTCATCGGGAAATAATATTCGTTATGCACATCAACACTTTCATACCCTTTTCACAAATAATCATGAAAATGCTAACATTTTGCATGAGCATGGCAAAGCAGTTTGAGAATTCGGTATACTCTTCGCTCAGAAGGGAACCAATGGGTCGCGACTCGCGAGTCGAGAAGAAATTTCAATTTTTGTGAGCTGCTTGCTGTTTGTGCCAGTATACATATATTTTTGTGAGAAGAGAGCAGAGAGTAAAAAGCATGGGGCAGAAAGAGAAAGAGAGCAAGGGAAAGAGCGGCACATGTCAGGCATTTTTGGAAAATCGACCATCACCGTCGAGCGCTCGAAGCGGAATGATTTTGCCATCAGCAATTTTTCTCTCCCGACCCTAAAAGTAAAAACCCGAGCAAATACGAAGCTAAAGGGGTTCTAAAGCCAAAAAATAAGTGTGAACATTAATTTGTACCAGTTGTCCAGTCTATGTGTTGTATGGTTAGTGATAGTGGCCTTATGAGAATTCAAAAAAATTATCGGATTGCTTTCCTAAGAAGTTTGTGGCAAGCTGCGTTACATCACTAACCATACAACACATAGACTAGACAACTGGAACAAACTTTTTCCACGGACCAGAATATGAGCCAAGCGACCACTCAACTTCGTATTTGTTCGGTTTGGGCAATTCAAGGCTGGGCAGTCAAAATATGAAACGACGAATTCATTGCGGTGTAAGCGCTCAACCGGCATGGTCGCGGTTTCGTATGAGTACATTCTGTGTGCTATTTTTCTTTACTCTCCCTCTCTCTTTTTTCTCTCTCTCTCTCACTCTATGCAAGCACAAGCCAGCAGCCCACAAAAATTGAAATTTGTTCGCGAGTGGCGATTCGCGACGATCTCATCTGCCTTTCTTAGTAAGAGTATGCCGAGCTCTTAAACGGTTTTGCCATGCTTATGCAAAATTTTAGTGTTTTCGTAAAGATTTTTGGGAAGGGTATGAAAGCGCTGATTTGCATAAGCATTACTTTTTCGCGATGAGCATGCACACACACATTTACTGCGTCTTGCTACATGTATGAGCAGTTATGTGACTGTGTGCGAAACTTTTGCTGTCGGTAGCAATTGCAGGGACCAACATTTGCAGTTTGTTTTCTTGCTACCTGCGCTATTCAGTAGTTTGTCTATTTTGTATGGTTTGAATTGTAGAGTGACTGTCAAATGAGCCTCTACGACTTGTAGCAGTCATTTTGGCAATAATGAGTACATGGTGTGTTCTGACATTGTCAATACATATTAATTTCCAGATCCACTTAAATCGTTTATAAACCGTTCTAAAAAGTTTTGGGGCTATGTTACTAAATAAGTTATAATAATTATTATTTATTAAACATGTATAAAAAGAAATGCATATGTATGCATATAAACATACATGCCATATGCATGGGTCAAGTAGATTTGACAGTCTACAAGGCCGAACAAATTTAAGACCGTTCCCACAATTCTAAGGCCGAGGTCCACAAGAATAACAAACTGCAAATGTTGGTCCATGCAATGGCTACAGACAGCAAAAGTTTCGCCGACAGTCACATAACTGCTCATACAAGTTAAATTCGTTATTTGTTTGAGTTTAAAAAATATATTTTTATTACAAGACGGACTGTCTTGTTCAAACCGAATTTTACAACTAATTACTTAAATCAATTCTATCCCTAGCTAAGCTGTGGTTCAGTCGACGGCGTTGGCAGCGACGTCGCTTTTGGTGTTATTGAACCGTTGTGCAATTCTTCTTGGAATTGCTGAAGCTCAGGTTGGCGTGTGCAGGAAGTCCACTAGACGCGGTGTCAGCAGATTGGGCTTATTTGTCTGATTATGTGGTGACGCGGTGTCAGCAGATTGGTCTTATTGGTCTGATTATGTCGTATTTGTGTTGCAACAATTTCCGTTGGATATTGTTACAATGCAGAATGTTTTCGTCGTTAACTCTTCCCCCTCTAATTTGCACTTGTCCTCAAGTGATCATTAAAAGAAAGGAATGTCGTTGAACTGTATGTTTTCTATTGTTCGTCTTGGTGCCTCTGTTACTTTTTTTGGTTGATTGTTATCCAATAGTAACGTTATCTTTCTCTCCCTCTTTGTATAGAGGAAGGCGATGACGATGATTATCACGACTTTGCAGATCAATATGATGGATGATACTGCGTGTGTCGTGAGTTTCAGTTTTTCTAGTTTTTGGCTGTTGTTGATGTGCAATGCCTGCAAAGCTTCTAGCGATAGAATTAGGAGTCGTCTCGATTCTTCTGGTGTCATCTGGATTATCGACGATCCGACTCTTAGTGTGTTTAGCTCGAGATTGTTGAAAGTCCGGTTGCCAATCGAAATGGACTCATTGGCGAAACGAATGACATACGTGCCGTTTAACCAGGTGCTTGCCCTTGTCGATGTCACCATTCCGTTAAAGTTGTTGAGGATCAATAGGCCGTTGGCTAGTTCTTCGATGGGTTCTACATGCTCGGCGTTACTGAACTCACACAGCGATTTTTCTCCATTGAGGAGCCTAGGCAAACATGTACTATTGCTAATATTGACGATGTTATTTTTAGAACAGATCTTAATATTATTATAATTTTTACAATCTTTTAGGATTCCATACATTACATTTTTGTGAGACAATATTTCTTTGTATTCTATGTTTATGATGACATTTTTTCTTATGACAGGTTTCACAATTAGGTTTTCATATTCAGTTTCTTCTACGTTAGGTATTTTTATTACATAAAATAAAGTAGTCGTATTGTGAAATATGGCCACGTCTGAATATTCTAGCATCTCTTCTACAGACAATGAAGGCATTCCTCCAGCTCTGAATATTCTCTCTATTTCATTTACTTCTGCTTCTTTTAGTAGGAATGAGTTTACTACGTTAACTTTTGCCCATTGTATGGCATATTTTATATTGGTAACTTCCTCCTTTATCAGTTTGACTTGGTTCTGTAAACTTTCTGCTATTTCATGTATGAATCTATCGTCTTTTCTGATGTTGTTTGTAAGGGTATTGGTTACTGTAGTTAGTTTATTTAATCTCTGTTCTAGCTGTGAATTTATTATTACTTGTTTGTTGTTGTTATCTATAACTTTATTTATATGTTCTTCTATTTGAACGAAGTCATCATGATCTGGGTTGCCTGCTACATACTTCCATGCAGTGCCTAGCATGTTGATGGCCCTTGAGGGTCTTTTGTTAACGTCATATTCTATGGTACGTAAAGTCAAGTGAGTTTGGTTAATTTCGTGACGTAAGGTATGGTATAAGCTGCTAAATTTTAAATCTTTCTCTGTGTGAAACTCTATTATGGGTGGCCAAGATTTTTTCGTCTCGTTCGGTTTCGTTTGTCAGATCTTTAACCTGTGATTGTGAGAATCTAATTTTATAGTTTTTGAAGTGTGTCGGGTATATGTTTTGGATTTGGCTCATAACATCTTCTGAGGTTAATATGCCGTTGATAATAGAAGGGTTGAGACGAGCTTTTAATATTTGTATGAGGTCATTTATTGAATAGCTTGGTCGGGTTATTATATGCCTGTGGAAAGTTGGGAATGGAATATAGAATCTGTAATCTGTTTTGTCGCCCTTTTCTAGGAATATCTGGTTTTTGAATACGTTTATAGGTGCTTCGATACTTGGTATTAGGTTATGGCTTGAACTGTCTGCGCTGTGTTGGGTGGAGGCTACCGACCTGATATTGTTTATGGCAGGAATTCGAGATAGCGCATCGACTACAATATTGTCTCTTCCTGGCTTGTAAACTAATTCATAGTCGAATTCTTCTAAGTATGCTTTCCATCTTTTTATTCTAGCGTTTCCGTTCCAACTACTTAACGAATGAATTAATGGCTGGTGGTCTGTGTATATTTTCACTTTTGTTTTACCGTACAGGTAATTTTTGAGGGCTTTGAGGGCCCAAATGATTGCTAGCATTTCTTTCTCGTTTGTAGCGTAATTTTCTTCCGCTTTTGAAAGTGTTTTAGAAAGGAATGTAATTGGATGGCGATTTTGAGATAAGACGGCTCCAATGGCAAAATTGGATGCGTCTGTTGTTAAGTGGAATTCTTTTTCGAAGTCTGGGTAGTGAAGAATCACTTCATTAGAAACTAAAGTGTTTTTTATTTTATTGAAGGCTTCTACCGCTTCTTTATTGAGATGAATAATTTTTTTCGCGGATAGGTTTTTGGACACGCGTCCATCTTCCCCTCTTAATAAGGAGCTAAGGGGTTTTGCCAACTTAGCGAAATCCTTAATAAATCTTCTGTAATAACTTGAGAGACCCAGAAATGATCTCAAATCTTTAAGTGTTTTCGGTAGCGGATAGTTCGTTATCGTTTCCACCTTTTGTGGATTTGTTTCGACTCCTTTATCAGATATAACAAAGCCGAGAAACTCAACTTTGTTTTTAAAGAACTCGCATTTGTCCAATTGGCATTTCATATTGGCTTCTTGCAGAGTTCTGAAAATGTTGTCCAGATTTCTGGAATGTGACTCATTATCTTTGCTGAAAATAATAATGTCGTCTATGTATATGAAACATATTTTACCAATATGTTCATGAAGAATGTCGTCTAACGCCCTTTGGAAAATAGAAGGTGCGTTTTTCAGACCGAAAGGTAGTCGTGTAAATTCATATTTGCCATTGTTGACTGAGAATGCTGTTTTCTCAATATCGGACTCTTTTAGAGGAATTTGATGGAAACCACTTTTTAAATCTATTACTGAGAAAATTTTGTTATTTCCAAGTTGTGCTAGTACCTCATTGATTTCTGGAATAGGGTATTTGTCGGCTATAGTTTCCCTATTCAGCTTCCTATAATCAATTACCATTCTATATTTTTTCTCTTGGGAGACATCCATTTTTTTGGGGACAATCCACACGGGTGAATTGTAGGGTGATCGAGATGGACGAATGATTCCGTCCTCTAAGAGCTCTTGTATTTGTTTATGAACTTCGTCTTTTAGGGACATTGGGAATTGATAAAATTTTGAATATCTGGGTGAATCTGTCCTGGTTCTAATTTCTGCCTTTACTTTTGTTGTGTATGTCAATTTTTCGTTTGGGGTGGCAAATAGATTGGGATATTTCTTAACTAGTTGGTTTAGTCTTTGCTTCTGTTCGATAGTCATGTGATCAGTTCGTGGTATAACGGTGTTAACGGCTTCAATTTTTTTCTGTCTGAGGGATATAATCATGTTATTTTTAATTATTAATTGATTTTTGCTGCTGTGAATTACAGCATCTAATTCTTTGAGACTATCGTTACCCAGGATTGCGTCGAATGTTTTCAACGTGGGTAATAGGAAAAATTTTACTTGAATATCTTTTCTATCAAAAAGATTAGCTATTTTATGATGAGTTATTTTTATATTTCCACCGACTGTTACGGCTTCGAAAGATTTTTTGTTAGGAATTGGGTTTGAAACTAGTTTGGGTTGTATATAATTTCTATTGGAACCTGTGTCTATTAAAATTTTTAGTTCTTCTCCGCTTGCTGTCTTACATTCTATGTAAGGAAGCGAAGATTTGGTTATCCTAAAAAATTGATGTTAGCCTGTTCGTTGGAGTTTTCTTCTTCATAGCCGGCTTGCTCTATTTCCTCTGTGTATTCTTGTAGGGACTGTTCGTATTCTGTCTGTTGTTCGTAAGTCGCAATAGTCTGTCCGTATTCCTCCATAGTCAAGTGAGCGTCAGTGTTGTCATTGTCAGGTTGTTCTACTGTTGTTTGAATATTAAAGTTTCGTTGTCTCTTATCTGCTGTGTTTGCTAACGGTGGAGGTCTTTTTCCTGTCTCAAAATTGGGTCTGTTCATGTAATTTATCATACGTGTCTGGATGCTTTGGTCAACGTCCATTGGTTCGGGACGTGGCGGCGGTTTGGGTGCTAACGGTCGGGAAGGTGTAAATGTCTGTTGTGGTCGCATTTGGTAGAACTGTTGTTTGTTGTATTGTTGTGCATTATTGGTATTATTTGGAAATGTGGCCTGTATTGGCATTTGGGAAATGGGACCTATTGGAACTGTTCTTATTATCTGTGGAGTGGTTTGTGAATATTGAGCTGTTCGAGGTGGTGGCATGGGTGGCATGCTTCTAGCTGCTACTTTATGACCTGATTGGGTGTTTTTATTGAAAGCTATATTTGATCTATAGCTTTGATTCTCTAATTTTAGACAATAATGGAGAGCTGAGGGAAGATCTGCTGGTTCTTTTATACAAAGAATACGCGGCAAGTCTCCTCTCAAACCTCTGATGAATGTGTCTAATGCCTTTTCCCTGTACATCTTGGTCATGAGCATCTCGAACTCTCTACTGAGTTCCATGCAACCTACTTTATTCAATATTAATGTTAAGTGGTTGTAGACCATCTGATAAAACTGTTCTACCGTCTGGTTGCTGCCCTGTATCAACATGGTCATTTGATATTCTAGAGTTCCTATGTCTCTTTTATCTGCATAATGCAGTGTAAGACACTTGGAGATAGCGCTCCAGTTTAAGGGCACGTTGTACGACTCGAGGGCCGTATCAGCGTTACCGATGATCTTGTTCCTCACTGTATGCAGTATGCCATAGTACATTGGCGAACCAATTTGGCTTGCATATATCGAGAGTATGCGATCCACACTTTTTTTCCAGGAACTGAATTCGGCTTTATTGCCGGAGAATTCTCTGAGGCTTTTCACAATGTCCGGTACTCTATTTAAATCGTTCAGATTTTGGTTATCATTTATGTTCTGATCTGCTACATCATTGAATTCCCTGGATGGGTTAACTAGTTGTTTCACTAGTATTGGAAGTTGTTCTGTTAGGATTTGGGCAACCGTAGCTGCAATTACCTGCTCTGCGTTGTTCGCCATACCTCTATTCTGTATATGTTCGTTTTGGCGGTTAATATGTCGTTGTTGTTGTCTGTCGATGTTTTGTCCGCCTACCTGAGGTTGTTCAACTAAAACAGGGGGTCTAATCAGGTTACTTTCGTTAGCCATATAACACAAAACTGACTTCTAATGCAGTCTAGCTTTGTTATTTTATGCTCACGATGTTCAGATTGGTGTGTCTATATTATATGTATAGTTAGTATATTATAAGTATTAGTATTAGTATGTATGTATGTAAATGAATTAAAAATTTTTGTTTAATATTCTTTTAATTTTTTCCTTTCTTATTATTTTTATTTATGATATCTGTTTTTTTCCTAAGCGATCAGCGCAGTGATCTCCTACCTAGGGTTTTGTATGGCTTTACGAGCCATACGCTATACCGGGCAACGCAATTATCGCTCAGTATTACAATAGTTTTTTTCTTAATTTAAAAATTTTCTTTGTTTGTATATTTCTTAGCTTATGTTTTTTAATTTTGTTAGTTTTCTTTTGGGTTTCTTATTTTTCTAACTTACATTAATGATGATGTGGCGATCTCCACTGCTAGCCCGGATTTCATCCTTTTTGGTTTTCCTACTGGGGATCCTGCGACCAGACTCCGAAGGAGTATCCTGTGGACGGACCGTACAGGATTATCGTCCACCGATGGGCAGTCGAACAATTAAGTTCCAGACTACCTTTTAGCGAATTGGGATCGAACGTTGAAATTAATCAACGTGAGTTGCCTCGATCTCCTTCGGACAGACTCTGCGGGTTTTGTTGCAGTAGGGGCACTTAGAGTATTGTCACTCTCTCGCGTCACTGTCTGTTCACTATCAGGTTTGTAACTAAGTTGTCGTGTACGTACAGGCGTTTTGCTGTTTGTGACCCCGAACAACTTTTCGCTTTGATTGATAGTGTTTGTGATCACTGTCGCGAACGTACAGGCGTTTTGCTGTGTTGTATCGCGATAGTTTTTTCAATTTCAACCGACTCTGCTTTTGATTTGGCAGTATCACGCACGTACGAACTGTTTTGCTGTATTGCGCGCGAAGTCGGTCCCTGCTCGGGCGCCAGTTAAATTCGTTATTTGTTTGAGTTTAAAAAATATATTTTTATTACAAGACGGACTGTCTTGTTCAAACCGAATTTTACAACTAATTACTTAAATCAATTCTATCCCTAGCTAAGCTGTGGTTCAGTCGACGGCGTTGGCAGCGACGTCGCTTTTGGTGTTATTGAACCGTTGTGCAATTCTTCTTGGAATTGCTGAAGCTCAGGTTGGCGTGTGCAGGAAGTCCACTAGACGCGGTGTCAGCAGATTGGGCTTATTGGTCTGATTATGTGGTGACGCGGTGTCAGCAGATTGGTCTTATTGGTCTGATTATGTCGTATTTGTGTTGCAACAATTTCCGTTGGATATTGTTACAATGCAGAATGTTTTCGTCGTTAACTTACATGTAGCAAAACGCAGTAAATGTGTGTGTGCATGCTCATCGCGAAAAAGTAATGCTTATGCACATCAGCGCTTTCATACCCTTCCCAAAAATCTTTACGAAAACACTAAAATTTTGCATGAGCATGGCAAAACCGTTTAAGAGCTCGGCATACTCTTACTAAGAAAGGCAGATGAGATCGTCGCGAATCGCCACTCGCGAACAAATTTCAATTTTTGTGGGCTGCTGGCTTGTGCTCGCATAGAGTGAGAGAGAGAGAAAAAAGAGAGAGGGAGAGTAAAGAAAAATAGCACACAGAATGTACTCATACGAAACCGCGACCATGCCGGTTGAGCGCTTGGACCGCAATGAATTCGTCGTTTCATATTTTGACTGCCCAGCCCTGAATTGCCCAAACCGAACAAATACGAAGTTGAGTGGTCGCTTGGCTCATATTCTGGTCCGTGGAAAAAGTTTGTTCTAGTTGTCTAGTCTATGTGTTGTATGGTTAGTGGTTACATCTCAAGTTCCCTCTTCCGCAATGTGTACTTTCAATATTGACCTATTGTGGTCGTTTTCGAAGCTATCACCTTGGTCTTCTAAATTCATCATAATGTTGTTTTTTATATGCATTGCCATATTTGATGTGTTACAACTTGTTTTTATTATTTTAGGGCATAAATTGCATTTTGCTGTTCCATTTTTGAAATCTGAATAATTCGTTTTAACCATTTTGATTCAGAATGTCTCACAATTTGTGTGACCAACGATATATCAAATATATCGCAAAAATATTCTATATTTGGGCAATATAAATATATATATGGGCAATATATTGATATTTTGATATATTATCAACAACCCTAGAACAAATACAAAGACGACATATGTGAAGATATCTTGCATCACTTGCGCATTCGAACGAATAATCCCGACATGCAAATAACCGATGAAATCTACAATGAAGGATTGATTCTGATTGAGGATCAATGTTTGACTATTGCAAATAAGCTACTGATTGAAGTAGGAATAATTGCGCCAAATCGATCGATGCACGATGCATTTAACCAAGAATTAAATCGAGAGCTGCAATACAATGTTGATACGTTGCTGAATGAACAGCATAAACAAGTATACAAAACATTAATGCAAGCGATGCACAATAATACTAGTGGTCTAATGTTCCTGGACGCACCTGGATGAACAGGGAAACATTTATTATTTTATTGATTTTGGCCACTATTCGATCAAGATGTGTCATAGCTTTGGCGTTAGCATCATCTGGAATTGCGGCGACTCTTCTAGATGACGGTCGTACTGCACTTAAGTTGCCCCTCAATTTAAACACAATTGATACTCCAACATGCAATATTTCCCGATCCAGTGAAATGGGAAAATTGTTGATGCAATGCAAGCTCATTGTTTGGGATGAGTGCACAATGACATATAAGAAATCACTTGAAGCACTTAACTTCACACTGAAGGATCTTCGGCGAAATAACATCTTTGGCAATTTGATAATATTGTTGGCAGGCGATTTCAGGCAGACGTTGCCAGTAATTCCCCGTGGAACACCTGCAGATGAATTGAATGCTTGCCTGAAGGCATCACTTTTGTGGAATAACGTAAAAACATTATCGCTAACCACTAATATGAGAGTTCAACTTCAAAATAATCAAAGTGCAGCACAATTTTCAAAACAATTGTTAGCTGTTGGAAATGCAATTTCTGGTTCGCCTTGGGTTCGCAATGACAATTAACAAGTAGCAAGGCCCATCGCTTAATGTTTGCGGGATAAATTTAGAAAACCATTGTTTTTCAACATGGGCAGCTATACGTTGCGTGTTTACGAGTTGGGAAACCATCCGCTTTGTTTGTGCTAAAGTCAGATAAAACAAACAATATGGTTTACCAAAGATCACTTCAAAGAAAGGGATAATTTGCGGACACGCTTCATTACTGTTGTGAAATGAAATAAAATTTTTCCTTTTCAAATATAAAACAAAAAATAATTATTTTTCTTCATCCTCAAACGAAATGTTACAAAAAACAAATCCATCTGATGGCGAAACGGAGTTCGCCGCGTTTGCTAGTTATCGATAAAAAATCGAAAATTCGTTTACATTCTTTAGGTTTTTTGGGCATAACTTCTACACCGTTTGAGCTAGAGACTTCAAACTTGTTTATTTAGATAGATATTACGGATAAGCATTTCAACTACTTTTTTAAATTAAATTAGACACATAGATACATTTAGATACTCTTAATCTACTCTGAAAATTTCATGACGATCGTCCGTCTAGAAATGGCGTTATAAACGTCCAAAGTTCAGCCACGGCAGCAACTGCGCAGTTAGCAGAGCGTGCGTAAAGAAGAGTATCACTCTTTTTTTCAGCGTTCAGGGTATCTCGTAGTCGAGCCGTCTCGACTAGAGCCTTCTTAATTGTTATTACTTTCAGCTCTTTAGCTTTTGTACGGACGGACGGACAGGGCTATATCAATTTTTCTCGACACCCTGATCAAGAATATATATACTTTAGGGGGTCTGCCACGCCTCCTTCTGCCTGTTACATGCATTTAACAAAACCATTATACCCTGATTTCCCATTTTCAAAAGGGTTCAGGGTATAACAAGTAAGAACGTTGCAGTTAGGCGCAACTAACAGCGATATACTTTGTTCCCATAGGTGCATCTTATTTATTTAATAAACATTTAATTAACGAAATATTTCGGCAATTAGAAAACGTACATGGCAAGCAACAAACATTTTTCCTACACATACATATAGATTTACACATGTACACACTATACGAGTATACACACAATTTTCTATGTATACATACAAAAGTTTGCATGCCAGAATATTCTAAGAATTGTGACTGAATTGGGAATTTTTCGATCGTTACTTTAGTTTTGTCAAAAGGCGCTCTAGCAATGCCTTATTTGGTTTTAGTTAACGAAACTCAAGTCAGGGCAGTGGCGCTGGTGGTAAGCGCTATACAGCTATACTTGGGTGCGTGGGTTCGAATCCCGCAGAGAACTTTTTTCAAAAATTATTTATTTTTTATTTTTTTAATATTTGTATATTTATTATAAAATGCTTGCTGCCAATTGATAATCATTTATAAACATACGCATATGAATTGTGCATTTAAGTAAAAACTAAAACTGCTTTATGCTTTCCGATTTGCGACGTGTGTGGCAGGCAGTTTTTCTATGCATGCATATATGTATGTATGCATGTGTACGTGTATACACATCCAAAAGTGTATACATCTTGCAAGAATTGCGATTGTATTGTTTTGTGTCGTCACAAACTGCTGATCAGCTGGTCAGCTGCTCAGCTGTGAATTTATTTTGGTTTAGCTAACGATTACATGTTGTTTTCAAAAGACCCAGGTTCGAATCCCGCTGGAAACTTTTTATTTATTAATCAAAAACTTATGAATTTTATTTTTAAAATTCATTAATATTATTATATTTATGTTAAAATGCTTTTTGCCATCTTTGCAATTGCTACTAAGCTATTGTATGCATGAATTATGCAGTTGGCCACAACAAACTTCTTTGCCGATTTGCCACGCCCCCAGGCGGCGTAGACGCATAATTTTTTGCCAGTTCTTAGAAAGGGCCGAGGCTAACATGCCTGCAAAATTTGGTTGCTTACATTCCAAAAATGCGAAAATTACAGGGTATTTTTCGATATGCCACGCCCCCAAAGAGGCTGAAAAATTATTTTTGGGGGATCGATAGAGGAGAACATTAGTAACTCAACCATCCAATTTTCTCTTTTGCGGTTTGCCACGCCCCTTGTGGGCGTAGATATATCTACCATAGCTTATTAGTCTTGGGTTGTCAACCCGAGTATACATGCAAAATTTCAAGTCTCTAGTGTCAATAGTGTTCAAAATATAGCACAATTTGAAAAATCACTATATATTCAGGTCCGATTTGCCACGCCCCCAATGGGCGTAGACATAAAACTTTTTGATCGATCTTCTTAGAATCATAACATTAATTCACATGCAAAATTTCAGCGTTCTAGCTTTAACGGTGTAGAAGATACGTATTTCCCGATTTGCCACGCCCCCAATGGGCGTAGATATATCCGCCATAGCTTTTTGAACTTGGGTTGTCACCCCGAGTATACATTTCAAATTGCAACTCTCTAGCTCATCATCTAGTATGATAACTTAACTATGGGCGGAAGAGTTTTCCGATTTGCCACGCCCCTAGTGGGCGGATCGGGAAAATTTTTACACTTTATAATTCGGGAACATATATGAGTATATGTTTAAAATTTCAAGTCTCTAGCTCTAATAGCGCCGAAAAATATTGCGTTCATACGGACAGACGGACAGACGGACAGACGGACGGACGGACAGACGGACAGACGGACAGACGGACGGACAGCAAGACGGACATTGCACAAACCCAATATACTTTTTCCCCTTCGGGAACAAAGTATAAAAAGGAGCGGACAACTTAAATAAGTCCAAAGAGAACAAATTTAATAAGTCCAAAATGGACAAAAAAAAAAAAAGTGATCAACTTTAAAAAAGAAAAGTTGTAGTGCTAATAAATCCGTATTCCCAAAAAAGAGGACCGGAAAAACAAATTCCATAAGAGAATTTGTAAAGGCTGGTAGATCCGCATCTCCAAAGAGAGGTAATGGACGATCAATTCCTGAAGAGAATTATATTGCCAGAGGAAAACGTATCTTCAAATAAGGAGAACGAATAAAAATTTCTCAAATTCACAAAAGAGAAATTGTAGCAATACCTCTATTGCCGCATCCCCAAAGCAATAGGTTGAGGGATGGCAAAAATGACAGGAGCCTTCGGGAAGACGACGACTCTCATCAACTATGCAGAAGCCGCTGCAGAGATGACTGGACCATCATCAGGGAAGCGCGCACAAATTCTGGGCCCCCCTGGCAGTATGTTCAAGCGTGAACATGTGGCACAAATCAAAGCATATTTGTGTTATTGTGCCGGTAAATCCGTATTCCCAAAAAGTGAATCGGAACATTTTAACAAAAATTAAAATACTAACAATTTAAAATTTACAGCCACAAGTTAAATATGTTAAATTAAACATTAAACATATGTTAAATTACATTACAAACAAAAAATGAAAATTTCCCAGCCACAAATTTTAGGCCCCTGGCAGTATGTTCAAGCATGAACATGGCACATAAATCAATATATTAACAAGTAAGAAAGCTGTAGTCGAGACTGCTCGACTACGAAATCCCCTGAGCCCTTCTTCGATCGAATAATATTCCAAAAGTTATTCGATTCGCATAAGAAACTATACATGCACCACGCCCAATATTCGAGACCAATGCACGAAACATGCAAATGCCCCAGGCAGAGTATTCATTCAAATGCCTATACAAGTGATACTCGGCGATTGTGATTATCACATCACAAACGTACACATATGTATGTGTGTGTGTAGACTCACAACAGCTACCACACAGCAATCGCTGGGAAATCAAAATCGCTACATGCAGCAAGTGTATCGCACACAGGCACATAAATGCTTACACATATAGCAAGGAAGTGTAAATGTGTATGTGAATGTGTGTGCGTATGCAAGCTCAAAGCAGCTACAAAACCGAACGAACATCAACTGCTGCTGGGGGTTCAAAAAGTGCTCTACAGGCGGCAGCAAGAATATCGCACACAGGCACATAAATGCCTACACATATAGCGAGGAAGTGTAAATGTGTGTGTGTATGCAAGCTCACATCGCTACCCAACCGAACGAACATCAACTGCTGGGGGTTCTAATAGTGCTACAGGCAGCAAGAATATCTATCGCACACAAGCACATAAATGCTTACACATATAGCGAGGAAGTGTAAATGTGTGTGTGTATGGTCATACGGAAATAATATTCGTTATGCACATCAACACTTTCATACCCTTTCCACAAATAATCATAAAAACGCTAACATTTTGCATGAGCATGGCAAAGCAGTTTGAGAATTCGGTATACTCTTCGCTCAGAAGGGAACCAATGGGATCGCGTCGAGAAGAAATTTCAATTTTTGTGAGCTGCTTGCTGTTTGTGCCAGTATACATATATTTTTGTGAGAAGAGAGTAAAAAGCATGGGGCAGAAAGAGAAAGAGAGCAAGGGAAAGAGCGGCACATGTCAGGCCTTTTTGGAAAATCGACCATCACCGTCGAGCGCTCGAAGCGGAATGATTTTGCCATCAGCAATTTTTCGATCCCGACCCTAAAAGTAAAAACCCGAGCAAATACGAAGTTAGGGGGTTATAAAGTCAAAAAATAAGTGTGCACATTAATTTGTTCCAGTTGTCCAGTCTATGTGTTGTATGGTTAGTGCTAGAATTTTATAACTGGTTTCCGCTAAATTCGTTTATCGATAACTTTGCAAATATACAAGTTATCGAATTTCTGAAACAAATTCGTACTGCGCGTGCAATATACGGACCTAACACAAAAAGAATGAACTCTCTAGCTGTTTTGTCTTTGGAAATCAACGCGTTCATACATACGGACGGACGGACGCACAGACAGACATGGATATATCAACTTTTCTCGTCACCCTGATCAAGAATATATATACTTTATGTGGTCTGCCACGCCTCCTTTGCCTGTTATATACATACTTTTAACAAAACTATTATACCCTGATTTCCAATTTTCAATGGGCTCAGGGTATAACAAGTAAGAAGGCTCTAGTCGAGTATTTGAAATGGTTTTTTTTTTTCAAATTGGAGGCGAAGGGGGCGTGGCATACAAAATCTGCGTATCTATAATATCTACCTAAATATAAAAAGTTGAAGTCTCTAGCTAAAACGGTGTAGAATTTATGCTCAAAAAACGTAAAAATTGGAAACGAATTTTCGATTTTTTATCGTATATATATTCTTGATCAGCATAAAAAAATAAGTAGATCTAGCCCTGTCCGTCCGTCCGTCTGTCCGTCTGTATGAACGTCGAGATTTCGGAAACTACAAAAGCTAGAGAGCTGAAATTTCACATGAACACTCGTATGTTAGCTACGCAATACGAGTTTATTTTGTTTTTTCGATAACTTGTCCCATTTCCAAATTATCGATAAAAGATTCGAAAATTCGTTTCCGTTTTTTAGGTTTTTTGGGTATAACTTCTACACCGTTTTAGCTAGAGACTTTAACTTTATATATTTAGATAGATATTATGGATACGCAGATTTTGTATTCTTCAGATTTCGGATGCCACGCCCTCTTCGCCCCCAATTTGGAAAAAACGCATTTCAAATACTAGAGATTTGCAATTTGACACATAGGTAGATTTAGATACTCTTGATCTACTCTGAAAACTTCATGAAGATCGTATAGAAATGGAGTTATAAGCGTCCAAAGTTCAGCCCAACCCACCCCCAAGACAAAGCAGCAACTGCGCAGTTAGCAGAGCGTGCGCTCATAAGTGCGTAAAGAAGAAGAGTATCACTTTTTTGCAGGGTTCAGGGGATTCGTAGTCGAGCAGTCTCGACTAGAGCCTTCTTACTTGTTTTTTTTTTTTTTTGATACTCTTAAATCAGATTTTGTTCTCTATTTTCCAACTAAACAAATTTGTGTAGTTCAATTTAACTCATCCTATGTGTAGTTTTAATTTAATTTATCTCATCATATTTGTAGTCCCTTTAACACATAATTAAACTACTAACCATACAAGAGAGAGGGGGAGTAAAAAAAATAGCACAGAGAATGTGCTCATATGAAAATGTGTCCATGTCGGTTGAGCGCTTACAGCGCGTAGTATCAAATTTCTGGTCTGTGAAAAAATTTTGTTCTATTTGTCCAGTCTATGTGTTGTATGGTTGGTGATTAAACTGATCGTATGTGTAGTTCCTTTAACATATGCGACCCCCGCCATAACACTTCTATTCTGCTACGATGCGGTCTTCAGTTTATTTATTTTACAATAGACCCATCTTCCATTTTGTTGTCTCTGTCTTTACATAACTCATCGAGTATCTGATTATTTGGCATTGCCCTTAAACCTTCATGAGAATACTTATACGTTCAATTAAATGTTAACGATTTTAGTAAATATCTATCTCTTATACGACTTGCATTACTTCAGATATCATATTTTCCTTAAAACAGTGCCACATCGATCCCCGACATAACACTTCTCTTTTGTTATGGTGCGATCTACATTCGACTCCCGCTATAACTTTCTTGTTACGGTGCAGTCTTCACTAGCCCCCCATAACACTCTCTGTTATGGTGCGGTCGCTTGTCTTGACTCCCGCTATAACACTCTCGTTATGGTGCAGTCTTCTCTTGTATTGACCCCCGCCATAACACCTCTGTTATGGTGCGGTCTTCTGTCTCATTAACTACCTCGGAGCTTTATCATATTTGTTGGCATACTGTCTCTATTTTTATACCCTGAACCCATTGAAAATGGGAATTCAGGGTATAATGGTTTTGTGAAAATGTATGTAACAGGCAGAAGGAGACGTCGCAGACCCCATAAAGTATATATATTCTTGATCAGCATAAAAAAAATAAGTTGACTGAGCCCTGTCCGTCTGTCCGTCCGTATGAACGTCGACATTTCGGAAACTACAAGAGCTAGAGAGCTGAAATTTCACATGAACGCTCGTATGTTAATTACGCAGTACGAGTTTATTTCGTTTTTTCGATAAATCGAAATACTAGAGATATTGCAATTTGGCATATAGATAGATTTTGATGCTCTTAATCTACTCTGAAAATTTCATGAAGATCGTTCATCTAGAAATGGAGTTATAAACGTCCAAAGTTCAGCCCAACCCACCCCCAAGCCACGGCAGCAACTGCGCAGTTAGCAGAGCGCGCGCTCATAAGTGCGTAAAGGAGAAGAGTATCACTTTTTTACAGGGTTCAGGGTATCTCGTAAGTGAGCCGTCTCGACTAGAGCCTTGTTACTTGTTTTTCAATAATGTTCGCTAATGGATAGACTGGTTTCGACAGCATTCAGCATACTTTTCATGGTACTCAGTAGTAGAAATAAAATACAGATTAATTTTTTTTTTGAAAGGAGCTAAATTCGCGAATACTTTTACTTGCGAAACTACATTCTAGATCTGTTATTATTCGAGTGGGTAAACCAAATAAGGTCGCGGCTGATTTCACAGCCTTAATTCTGCTTTCAGAATCTATATTTAGTGTGTGATAAAATAAACAAAGTGAGTGGAAGGCATCTATATGGACGATGACAAATTCCTTTTCGCAATTCATATATTTTGTCCAGATTTTCTGATAACTTATTACTTGTGTTATTCGCTCACTTTCTCTATACTCTATTTCGAAATCAAATGCCTGTAAACCGACCACCATCTATGTACCCTTAAAGTTGAATCTAGTTTTGTAAATTTGAAATTTGTCAGCGTACATGGTAACGCCAAAACTCTGACTACAAATTTCACGACTAATTAGTATGTCATGTTTCAAATACTTGTCCATAATAGCATATAACAAAACTTCATAATAGTTAATAATAGTTGATTAGTATTTGTTTTTCGTAGCAACTGTTGAGTATTGTATATAGAATCATTACTTATGCAATTTAACTTAACAATGTTATTAATTCTTTTAAAACTAAAAAAACATGGAATATTCAGCTCAAGAGTCAAACAAAAAGGAACGGAATCACCGGGTGAACTACTTATTGTTTCTGACGGAGAGCTACCGTACAGATGTTTACACGCTCCTCGATTACTCGGTCGTTGCCTCGTGATCGTCCTTTTGGACAAGCGGATGCGAAGTGCCCATGCTCGTCGCATTTGAAACACTTCACAGTCGATCAGTCTTCTGATCCATGCGTTGAACTTCCTGAGCGAAGAGTTCTTTAAATTGAGACCACGTGATTCCAGCGAAGCATATCTGGGACAGCCATTGTGATGCACTTCCCTCTAGCGCCTTATTAAGAGTTATCATCAGATTGCTACCTTCGGGCATTTGGTTAGCAAAAATGAGATCCACTGTCGTACACCACGTCTTGATGTCTTGATGTCTGCATATTTTTGATGATCTCCAAAAAGGTTGTTATTTTGCCCTTGTAAAGCTGCCAAGTATGCCTCAGTAATATTTGTAGGCAGAGCAGATCCCACTTCTGATGTCGCAGCGTCGGTAATTGTCAGAGTCGGCACGTGTAATATGTGCCATATGCATGGGGGAAGTAGATTTGACACTTGTAGACTGTCGAACAAATCTAAGTCCGTTCCCACAATTCTAAGGCCGAGGTCCAGAAGAACAACAAACTGCAGATGTTGGGCACTACAATTGGTAAAGGCAGCAATAGTTCCGCACACAGTCACATAAATGCTTATACATGTAGCAAGAGACTGTAAGGGTGTATGTGCATCAGCGCTTTCATACCCTTCTCAAAAATAATCACGAAAACACTAAAACTTTGCATGAACAACTTTGCATCCCTCTCTGTCTTTTTTTTACTCTCTCTCTCTCTCTCTCTCTATGCACGCACAAGCCAGAAGACCAAAATTGGAATTTGTTCGCGAGTCGCGATTCCCGACGATCCCATCTTCTCATCTTAAAAATATGCCGAACTCTTAAAAAGGTTTGCCATGCTCATGGAAAATCACATAAATGCTCATACATGTAGCAAGACACTGTAAATGTGTGTGTGCATCAGTGTTGCCATCTTTTCGCCGAAAAAACAGGACAGTTGACGCAAAAAAGAGGACAAAAAAGGGACAAAATATTTTTGAAAAGGTCAAAAAACGGATGACATTTTTTTATATTTTTAAAAATGGAATTTGATTTTAATTGTCCTTTAAAAGCTGTAGCACCTCATTAAAATTTACATTTTCTTTGTTGTATGTATTATTTGCGCCAATTTGGCGTACACAATTTACAGGTAGCTTTTAGTTTTGGCAACATTTGCCGTTCCGATGTAGTCCAAACCTAATCCAAAGATATTATATTTAATTGTATGTAATTGTTAACTAGTAAAATCAACCTAATTGCCAAAATAGAATTTAACGTATCAATATGCAGCTCGTTCTTTAATATGGTTTTAACCAAATTGACTTGGCTGAACACCCTTTCCTCAGCATTTGACCACGGCAACGACAGCAAAGTGATAACAAATGCACCCAGGTCCGAAAAATTTTGGTTTCCTGCTGAGTCTGTGTGGTTCTGAGCTTCAGTCCAGAAAGATACGATACTTTCTTTATCTCTTCATTCTACAAGTTTTGTATTTAAACTGCACTTGCAGTATTTGCAAAATGCCTTATCAATATAATTGGGAACGAGGCTATTCCATTTTTTTTTTATGGGTCGTTTAACCGCGACACCCTAAATTTCAAAAAAACGTTAATGATTGATCGATAAATATATTCTCGACTACAGGACTACAGCGTTTGAAATAGGAATACATCCACTAACCATACAACACATAGACTGGACAACTGGAACAAGTTAATGTGCACACTTATTTTTTGACATTAGAACCCCCTCAACTTCGTATTTGCTCGGGTTTTTACTTTTAGGGTCGGGATCGAAAAATTGCTGATGGCAAAATCATTCCGCATATGAAAGTGTTGATGTGCATAACGAATATTATTTCCGTATGACCATACACACACTCATTTACACTTCCTCGCTATATGTGTAAGCAATTATGTGCTTGTGTGCGATAGATATTCTTGCTGCCTGTAGCACTATTAGAACCCCCAGCAGTTGACGTTCGTTCGGATGGGTAGCGATGTGAGCTTGCATACACACACACATTTACACTTTCTCGCTATATGTGTAGGCATTTATGTGCCTGTGTGCAATATTCTTGCAGCCGCCTGTAGAGCACTTTTAGAACCCCCAGCAACAGTTGATGTTCGTTCGGTTGGGTAGCTGCTGTGAGCTTGCATACCCACACACATTCACATACACATTTACACTTCCTTGCTATATGTGTAAGCATTTATGTGCCTGTGTGCGATACACTTGCTGCATGTAGCAATTCTAATTTCCCAGCGATTGCTGTGTGGTAGCAGATGTTAGCCTGCGCTGGAAAAAATGCGCTCACAAGTGAGCAAGTTGTATGGTTAGTGTTGAAACTGAAAGCAAACAGTCCATAAATGATTTCGATAGAAAATTAATAGATATCGATTAATATCTGCGAGGGGAATATACATACATATATTGTAGGTCTGACAGTTCTAGTTTTTTTTTTAATTTTCTCAGGGCTGAATAGCCTTAGCAGGTTGACCCAAACCACTAACCATACAACACATAGACTAGACAACTAGAACAAACTTTTTCCACGGACCAGAATATGAGCCAAGCGACCGCTCAACTTCGTATTTGTTCGGTTTGGGCAATTCAGGGCTGGGCAGTCAAAATATGAAACGACGAATTCATTGCGGTGCAAGCGCTCAACCGGCATGGTCGCGGTTTCGTATGAGTACATTCTGTGTGCTATTTTTCTTTACTCTCCCTCTCTCTTTTTTTCTCTCTCTCTCTCACTCTATGCGAGCACAAGCCAGCAGCCCACAAAAATTGAAATTTGTTCGCGAGTGGCGATTCGCGACGATCTCATCTGCCTTTCTTAGTAAGAGTATGCCGAACTCTTAAACGGTTTTGCCATGCTCATGCAAAATTTTAGTGTTTTCGTAAAGATTTTTGGGAAGGGTATGAAAGCGCTGATGTGCATAAGCATTACTTTTTCGCGATGAGCATGCACACACACATTTACTGCGTCTTGCTACATGTATGAGCAGTTATGTGACTGTGTGCGAAACTTTTGCTGTCGGTAGCAATTGCAGGGACCAACATTTGCAGTTTGTTTTCTTGCTACCTGCGCTATTCAGTAGTTTGTCTATTTTGTATGGTTTGAATTGTAGAGTGACTGTCAAATGAGCCTCTACGACTTGTAGCAGTCATTTTGGTAATAATGAGTACATGGTGTGTTCTGACATTGTCAATACATATTAATTTCCAGATCCACTTAAATCGTTTATAAACCGTTCTAAAAAGTTTTGGGGGCTATGGTACTAAATAAGTTATAATAATTATTATTTATTAAACATGTATAAAAAGAAATGCATATGTATGCATATAAACATACATGCCATATGCATGGGTCAAGTAGATTTGACAGTCTACAAGGCCGAACAAATTTAAAACCGTTCCCACAATTCTAAGGCCGAGGTCCACAAGAATAACAAACTGCAAATGTTGGTCCATGCAATTGCTACAGACAGCAAAAGTTTCGCACACAGTCACATAACTGCTCATACATGTAGCAAGACGCAGTAAATGTGTGTGTGCATGCTCATCGCGAAAAAGTAATGCTTATGCACATCAGCGCTTTCATACCCTTCCCAAAAATCTTTACGAAAACACTAAAATTTTGCATGAGCATGGCAAAACCGTTTAAGAGTTCGGCATACTCTTACTAAGAAAGGCAGATGAGATCGTCGCGAATCGCCACTCGCGAACAAATTTCAATTTTTGTGGGCTGCTGGCTTGTGCTCGCATAGAGTGAGAGAGAGAGAGAAAAAAAGAGAGAGGGAGAGTAAAGAAAAATAGCACACAGAATGTACTCATACGAAACCGCGACCATGCCGGTTGAGCGCTTGCACCGCAATGAATTCGTCGTTTCATATTTTGACTGCCCAGCCCTGAATTGCCCAAACCGAACAAATACGAAGTTGAGCGGTCGCTTGGCTCATATTCTGGTCCGTGGAAAAAGTTTGTTCTAGTTGTCTAGTCTATGTGTTGTATGGTTAGTGCCCAAACTCATAAGAAAATAAATTAATTACATATTTTGTTCTTATGATCTTTAAATAATAAACAGTGCTGTAAAATATGCTCAAGTCAAAATGTAGGCAACCCTATAAAGACCAAATTTTTCATACTAACGTGACGTCATATCGTTTATTCGTTTGACTAAAGGTAGAGAAGGAGACAGAGAGAGAGAGAGAGATTTCATTTGTGAGCGTAAACATAGTATCCAGTAAGAAATAACTAGGTGATTTAAGTGGTGCTCAGGGCCTTACTACGGAAGTGTAAAAAATGCTTGTACTAAAAATTCAACTTAATTTATTATAATGCCTATTGGCTTACATGTTTAAGTAAATTTTTGATATTGTCTATTGTTACTAAAATTAATATACAATATAGGAGAAAATATATGTACATATGTACATACATATGTATATGCAAATTTTGTATTCCCACTGGGTCTAGTTTGATGTATAAGAGTTTCTACATAGGGAAAAAATGAGAATAACATTGTATAATATACATACATATGTATGTACATAGTATGGATGTATTGTTTAGCATTCAGAATACGTGACATTATTTTTCTTTTACTCAGACATATTCTGTGCAAACTATGTGAAGTCAATTATTTTGCACCCCATGTTCGAAGTGACTACAATATCAGTGTTCAACATAAATATATTTTCACATACAGATATATGTATGTATGTACATGTACATATCAGTATATCAATTGAGGAAATGCCAACAATCGAAAAGTTGTGACCAAAGATTGTGAAAGTTATCTTCCAAACAATAATTGTATGGTGAACTATTTGATCCAAGATATAAAATTGGAAGAACAAAATTGTTAAGCCAAATGTACTATCTCGTAGCGTACAGCTAGCAATTATTACAGCCGAAAGGCTGTAGCAACAAAAAAATATAAGACGGAATCATATAATAACATAACCATATCTGCAACAAAGCTAAATAAAGAACCAACGCAAGCATGCAGCATAAACCACCCAAATTTTAGTCCACATTTAGAAAATCAATATTAATTCTAGTCAAACTAATTTCTGTATGGTAACATTTTGGAGCTGTCAGTATAATTTTGACTACTTAACAAATCGGCAGTCTACGTTTTTTCAACATTTGATTGTGGAATTAACTACAAAACTCAAACGCAATTCAACGTTTAAGTTATATAATTGCTTATAGCAATTTTCCTGTTACAGAGGTTAATTAAATTAAACAACAGCCTGATTTTGAAATGGTAAAAGGTTACACTGGCACACTTACAATGCGACTAGTTCGAAGTAAATTACGCAAACGCGACGAATCCCGTAGTGAATTCACAAATAGTGAAGTCAAAGGGCATCACGGCAATGGAGATTATCAGAATCCAAACAATTATGATAATTTTGAAACACTGTCTAATAAAACTTGTGACACTTTTATTAAAGACAACCAACATGTAACGTTCCTACGAACTAGTGGCGTTACTGCTGAAGTTGTTGATCACGGAAATGTAACAGATAATCTGGAGTGGACGTTTCCTCCTAAAGCACCAGCACCTCATATCTATCATATAAGCCCGGTATGTTACATATACATATTTGTTCATTACACCTTCATATATGTATGTGTTTTTACACATTTAACTCCTTGAAAACAGAGTGTAATGATTTTTTAATTGTGTACGATAGGAAGAACAGGAGTAAACATGGTAGACCCCAAAAAGTATATACATACATACATATACATATATTTGTCTGTCTATCCTGTCTATATGAAAGCGTCGATCCCAGGTGCCACATAGATGAACTATAGACTTGTTATAGGTAGTATTCAATAGCCCGTCTATATCGTGATTTTACATCTGAGACACATTCAAAAGAATATATATATACATATATATGTATGTATATATATAATGCATCAATGGAACGTATACGAATCAACGAATCTTTGTCAATTTTACGAATTTTTGAGAATTTCGTCTCTATTTTGAAGATATATTAGTGAGGGCTACCCGTACTACGTTAAAAGATTGGAAGGATGATGTGTTTTATACATCAATATGATCTGGTGCGTGATCCACATGTTATACAAATCACACTTATGATTGCATAGCGATTGAATTATTAGCTGACTCTTCAGTTTCTGATTTTCTACGAAATGTTTCACCATCGAAATGGTGTTAATAGAGATTCAGCGCGATACCAAAAATGAGATCTGGATGGCAATGTACAGGAATATGTTGTTTTAGTCGAAAACTCTGCTTAAACAAAAAATATGTATAACTGCGGATATTTCATTTTAAAATTCAGATCATACGAGGTTCGGGGTATCTCCTGGTCGGGTACCCTCGACTAGAGCTTTGTTACATGCTTGTATATTAATAAGTTTATTTATTTTATTATAATTACAGGACATGTTGGTAGCTACCGAAAAAATAGGCTTCAGAGGATTCCGCAAACAATTCAGTGGTCGGTTTAAGCGTTTAGTTGCCCGAAAGCTTGAACCTGCACCAGTGATACCTCCAGAATTAAAACCGCAACTAAAAACAATATATGTATATTAAAAGATGTGTATAAATATACATCCATATGTATTTAAAATAGTTCAGCTGGTGACAGCCGAAAAATGAATTATTTAAATTGTAATTCTATAAAATGATGAATGGTTGCTTCTGGAACTCAAATAAATACATATTTACTTACGCGACTATTCGAATAGTATAGTCTTCTTCAAGATCATCCTACATTCAAATATGAAATTATTACGGAACGGAATTATGTATAAATACATGTAATTGCCATGAATAAAAATTTGTTAAAGTTTTGTGGCTGGTGCTGTAGGTAGTGAATGCCTTGGCTTGGTGTGCAGTTGGGCTATGCTTTGGAAGCATTTAACTTAATTTCTAGATGGACGACTCTTTCAAAACCTATTGTGCATATTTGTCGAAGTGCAAGTCTCTAGTATTTTTTATATTTTTTTGCCCTTTTTATACCCTGAACCCATTGAAAATGGGAATTCAGGGTATAATGGAACACTTAGTTACGCAGTACGAGTTTATTTTGTTTTTTCGATAACTCATCCCATTTCCAAAATATCGATAAAAAATCGAAAATTCGTTTACATTTTTAAGGTTTTTTGAGCATAACTTCTACCACTAACCATACAACACATAGACTGGACAACTAGAACAAACTTTTTTCACGCACAAAAATATGAGCGAAGTGCCGCACAACTTCGTATTTGTTCGGTTTCGGCACTTCGCGCTCGGGCAGTCAAAATTTGAAACGACGAATTCAGTGCGCTGTAAGCGCTCAACCGGCATGGTCGCATTTTCATATGAGCACATTCTGTGTGCTATTCTTCTTTACTCTCCCTCTCTCTTTTTTCTCTCTCTATCTCACTCTATGCGAGCACAAGCCAGTTGCCCACAAAAATTGAAATTTGTTCGCGAGTGGCAATTCGCGACGATCCCGTCTGCCATTCTTAGTAAGAGTATGCCGAACTCTTAAACGGCTTTGCCATGCCCATGCAAAATTTTTGTGTTTTCGTAAAGATTTTTGGGAAGGGTATGAAAGCGCTGATGTGCATAAGCATTACTTTTTCGCGATGAGCATGCACACACACATTTACTGCGTCTTGCTACATGTATGAGCAGTTATGTGACTGTGTGCGAAACTTTTGCTGCCTGTAGCAATTTGCAGGGCCCAACATTTGCAGTTTAATGTTGATCATTTTAAATACTAGAGACTTGCAATTGGGCACATAGATAGATTTAGATACTCCTAATCTACTCTGAAAATTTCATGAAGATCGTCCATCTAGAAATGGAGTTATAAGCGTCCAAAGTTCAGCCCAACCCACCCCCAAGCCGCGGCAGCAACTGCGCAGTTAGCAGAGCGCGCGCTTATAAGTGCGTAAAGAAGAAGAGTATCACTTTTTTTGCAGGGTTTAGGGTATCTCGTAGTCGAGCCGTCTCGACTAGAGCCTTCTTACTTGTTTCATCCTTTTTTAATTGTTAAAGGTTGTTTATAAAATTTGTCAAATAAATCGATATCATCGCTTTAATATTGCTTTATTGCAACATATTTTACGATGTATCACTAACCATACAACACATAGACTGGATAACTGGAACAAGTTAATGTGCACACTTATTTTTTGACATTAGAACCCCATCAACTTCGTATTTGCTCGGGTTTTTACTTTTAGGGTCGGGGGAGAAAAATTGCTGATGGCAAAATCATTCCGCTTCGAGCGCTCGACGGTGACGGTCGCTATTCCAAAAAAGCCTGACATGTGCCGCTCTTTCCCTTGCTCTCTTTCTCTTTCTGACCTATGCTTTTTACTCTCTGCCCCCTTCCCAAAAAATATATGTATGCTGGCACCAGTGATGCCAATTTTTTTTTTTAAAAAAAGGCAAAACTGTCCGTAAAATACGGAAAAAAAGGCAGAAAATCTAAAGAAAAAGGACAGAAAACAGGACAAAAACATTATTTTTCTAAATTTGTATTTTTTTCTTTTTTATTATAACAATTTCAAGGCATTGTCAATTATATTATCATTTTCCTCTTCCCTGGCCTCGTATGTCGCCATGGATCCAACACGCGCCAAGCACTCTTCTGACAACTTATAGCTAATACAACACAAATTGGGCCTGGCGACAAGTTTGGGGACATTCCGGAGGCTTAAAGCATATTTTATTTTTTTGGGCAAAACACGATGCGTTTTGCATATGTGCGCGAATTTGGTCAATTTTGCAATTTATACTGCATTTGCAGTATTTCCAGTACGCCTTATTATTGTCGTTCTCATACCGGGCTCTCCACGACTTGAAATCTGGCTGCTGTAGCCAGCAATCCCGAAATTGTTGTTTATACATCTCCTTGGGCATTTTATCACTCTTTAAAAATTAAATTTTAGATAAGAAACGATATCGATAATACATATAAACCTCCTACACTATCAATTTATCACTGTTATACTTATTTTGGCGCTGTTCTTAACCAAATATCGGTACACAATTTAGTATATTTTATGCTAAAGTTCTGTTAAACTGCTCTGCAATGTTATTTAATAAAATTCTGTTGCATCAACAACCGATCAACTGGGAAAACAACCAACCAACTGGGAAAATATGAACACGATTCGCATTCACAAAAAAAGGACAGATTTCCGGATAGGGGATGTTTGATATTTTTTCCGGACAAAGGGTTTAAAAACAGGACAGATCTGTCCGGAAAAAGGACAAATTGGCATCACTGGCTGGCACAAACAGCAAGCGGTTCACAAAAATTGAAAGTTCTTCTCGACGCGATTCCATTGGTTCCCTTCTGATCATATCACCAGTGCTGCCAGAATCTCCTAAGCAAAAATTGCTAGATTTGGAAAAAAAAGTGGCTAAAAATAGCTAAAAACATTGTGAAAATTGCCAAAAAAAAAAATTACTAAACCATTAAAATTGTGATATTTAACAAATATTCATATGTATTTTCAAACAAAAAACAAATAAAAATTAGAAACAACTTATTAAAAATTGAAACTAAAAAACTAAAAAGTGAAACTAAATAATAACTAAGTAATACAGTCGAGTCTCGATAATTCGTACCCCGCTAAATCGAAAACCTCAATTGCTTATAAACTTTCGGCATCTTGTTCTTGTTCACCAATCACATTTAAAGAGTTATCAAACACCATAAACTAGTTAATATAATCGAACAACTGGGTTAAATACAAGTTCGTAAAAAATGCATACAAAATGCAAAAACACTGAATAAAAATATAAGAATTGCTAGTTTTATAATAAAGTTGCTGAAATTGCTAAAAAATTATTTAAAGTTGCTAGATTTGTGGCTAATAGCATTTACAAAATAAAAGTTGCAAATTTGTTTAAAAGTGGGTAGATCTAGCCACTAAATTGCCAAACTGGCAGCACTGCACATCACAGACGTACACATATGTACATATGTATGTATGTATGTGTGTGCGTATGCAAGTTCACATTAGCTACCCAACCGAACGAACATCAACTGCTTTTAGTTAATAGTGGTACAGACAGCTACCTGCGCGATTCAGTAGTTTGTTATTTTGTATAGTTTGAATTGTAGAGTGACTGTCAAATAAGCCTTTACGGCTTGCAGCAGTCATTTTGCCAATAATGAGTACATGGTGTATTCTGACATTGTCAATACATATGAATTTCCAGATCCACTTAAATCGTTTATAACCCGTTCAAAAATGGTTTTGGGGGCTATGTTACTAAATTAGTTATAGTAATTTTTATTTATTAAACATGTATAAAATTAAATGCATATGCATGCATATAAACATAAATGCCATATGCATGGGGGGAAGCGGATTTAACAGTCTACAAGGTCGAACAAATCTAAGACCGTTCCCACAATTCTAAGGCCGAAGTCCACAAGAATAACAAACTGCAAATGTTGGTCCCTACAATTGCTACAGGCAGCAAAAGTTTCGCACACAGTCACCGAGCAAATACGAAGTTGAGTGGTAGCCAATATAAAAAAAATAAGTGTGCACATTCATTTGTTCCAGTTGTCCAGTCTATGTGTTGTATGGTTAGTGCTAACACGTACGAGGGGCAGACGGACAGGGTATTTCAGCTTAGTCTTTTGTGCAGGGCTCAATCAACTTTTTTTTTTTTTGTGCTAATCAAGAATATATATACTTTGTGGGGTCTGCGACGTCTCCTTCTGCCTGTTACATATATTTTCACAAAACCATTATACCCTGAATTCCCATTTTCAATCTGAGAGCTTGAGAATCATTAACGAAAAATACTGAGACTTGAATACACTACCAGTCAGATCTGCGTATGTTATACACGAGTATACATGAAAAATTTTAGTTCTCTAGTTTTTGTAGTTTACGTCTGCGTTAATACTGACTGAGAGAGCTTATCGCCCAGCTGGGAGTCAGGTATGTTTGTGTCTAGTCTATCTCTTTAATTTCTTTTCTGTGTGTAGTGGCCATTAACATTCAACTTGTAAATTCAAATCCATCCTTCTTGTCCATGGAACCGCACGTCTCAATTTATTGCAGAATAGTATACACAAGTATAAATTAGATATTTCAAATCTCTAGCTTTTATGATTCTTGAGATTGATGCATTCATACGGATATACATGGATAAATTAATTCAATTGAATAAAGAATGTATATATGGGATATGCCACGCATCTTTCTGAGTGTTAACATTCACATTTAAATCAATGGATTTACGGTATAAAACCAACTCAGAGCTTGAATTAGGGTACGGCTGACTGCATAATACTGATTCACGGTCGGAAAAAGTTGATAAGCTGATAATATTACACGAAAACGATTACAAACCTGTTATGCGCAGGACCTTGTTATTAGTAGAACAGGGAATTTTTCCCCAGAGCAGTTGTGTTATTATACCCTGAATCCATTGAAAATCGGAAATCAGGGTATAATGGTTTTGTTTAATGTATGTAACAAGTAGAGGAGGCGTGTTCGCCGCCATAAAGGATAAGTTAACGTATAAGTTAACTTAAAGTAAACTCAAAAGCAGTTCAATGCCCTGTTGCAATGCGCTGCGCTAAAAATACTGACCTACGGTCAGCACTGCATCCGCACCAAGCAGCAAAACAGTTCTTAAGAATTGTGGTCGCGAAAGCAACACACGCAACCTCTGACACGTCCGCTGTAATCAATATTTAAGCCACTGCATATTGTAAGAGAAGTCAGTTTCATTTTGATATTCGAATAAGTAAGTCGCTTCACTGCGACAAAGGAATTCAAACAAATCGTTTTTTAACTGGCGCCCTAGCTCCTAGCCAACCAATGGATAGAAGTGAAGACCTCGAAACCTGAGTAGGACACCGACGACCCAAAAAGGCGACTTTCGAACTTCCGCAGAGGATGACCATAGCTGCAATTATATTGTAAGATAAAATACGAAATTTTGAAAAGGAAAATATAAATATAATCAGAAAAAATAATAGATAAGAAAAAAAAATAAATATAACCAGATACAAAAAAATAGATAAGAAAAAAAATAAATAAATAAATAAAAAGAGAACAAATTATAATTACATTTAATCATAGCAAACCCACGTAATTTAATAAGACCATCATCGCTGTCCGATGATGCGTCATCTTCACGACCAGCACCCCCTGCTAACCCCCAAATGAATATAAACTAACTAACACAACTAATTCATAAATTATCATTTAGACTTTAGCATTAATTAATACAGCCGAATCAATCAGACCAACCTTTCGAAGTCCCTGACGTATCAATCAGACCTGAGTATTGCAATAGAATATCTGAATTAGACAAGCTTACAGATATAGTCAAAGGCCTAAGAGAATTTAACGGAAGAAGAGCGTTGATAGAATTATGCAAATCTATACAGGACAGGAAGGCAGCCCTAGATATTTCTGCATCCTTCATACAATAACAAACAAAATAACTGGACTAGCAGATACAGCATTAGAATCTTACAACGGGAATGCCATTGCCAAGTGCCTAACCTTACATTATGCTGATTAAGAGCGATATAACAACCCTAGAATATCAGATGACGCAAGGTAATCAATCTGTTGAAGAATTTCATTCAGTCGTTTAAAAACATTTGTCACTTATTCTTAATAAAGTAGGTTGTATGAATGTGACCAAAGAATCTGAGTGATTACTAACCAAAGTATATTGTGATAAGGCACTTGACACCTTCGTAAGGGGCTTCCAAGGTGATCTTCCTAGACTTCTAGCAATCAAAAAACCCACCGACTTGCCACAAGTCCTGCATTTATGCACAAATATGTCCAAGCCAACCAGAAAGGTCGTCTGCAATCATTCCGACCTCCTACAATAACACAAAATAACATTCCACGTCAACCAATACAATCTTATAGACCAAATCTTACACAAAATAAAATGACATCTAATGGACAACAATTCCGATAACAGCCAAGCTACACCTTCCCTGTAGCACATCCTCGTCCGTCTGGACAACAATTTTTCCAATAGCCAAACTACAGTTATCCTGTAGCACCACCCCTTCTGTCTGAACCAAAACGCTCGTCCCGAACCCATGGTCGTAGATAAGTCCATCCAAATAAAGCAGGTTAATTATACAAATCGCCCTACTTTCGAATTTGGGAAACGTCTTCCATATAACACAGGACCAGAACTAACCAGTAAGAACGTTGAAATGGAGATAAGCGTACAAAGGTTAGCCCAGCCCACCCCCAAGCCACGGCAGCAACTGCGCAGTGCGTATTTTGCAGGGCTCAGGGTATCTCGTAGTCGAGCGGTTTCGACTAGTGTCTTCTTACGTGTTTAACTTATATATGTATATTCTAAATCAAGGTGCCGACTTGAGTCGATATGGCCATGTCCGTCTGTCCGTATTCAGAAATTCGATAACTTCTTTATTTTCAAACGTATCGATAAAACATTTATTGAGAATAAGTTATAAAATTAAGTTATAAAAATCGCTCATCCTTAAAGTTAGAGTCTCCAAGTCTTCTGCATATAAATTAGAAAGTCTTGAAGTTTTTTATTTAAGAAAAAAAAAAAAAACAATCATGTATTTCCTAGAGTCGGATTAGAACTAACTTAAGAGCGATTTACAATGTTTAATGAAACCTATGTTATTCCGGCGTCGCTGCGCCTGTTGCTACCGCTGATGTCGTGCCTTGCTGCTATTGGTTGGTGATCGCCATTGGTCAATGCTGGCGCCGTGGAGTTGCACTTGTTGTACAATTCGCAGGGTGTCGTCTTGCATCCGTTGGTCCCACGGTTAATGGCCTAAAGAGTGCGCGATCACGTGGCTTTTGCCTCGTTCCCTCTGTAGTCTGCACCGGATGGGTGGTGCATTTTTGGGTGTCCAGTTACTGTCGCCGGTCACACGGTGGGTTGCTGATAATGTTGGGTCAGCTTGCTTTGGCTCTTGCGCAACTTATGTTGTTTTGACTAAGTTGCTTATGTGTTGCTGCATATGTTGTTGTTGTTTTATTTGGGTTTGACATACAGGGTGTTAACTGTTCCCCCTTTAAATGCGACCGTCCTCGGTTGCTACGTAAACTCCAGCTGGTGTGCTGTCGGTAACCATTTGTTTGCTGTCTAGAGTCTTTCTTTTGATTCTTTTAACGAGTTCGATGGATACTCCCATTATAATTAATAATAGGATGCTGAGTGACATGTAGCCGATAGTAGCCTGCACAGTCCCTTCGTCTCCTAGTTTCTCCAGAATTTTGGTGTCGTTGGTATTTAGCTCTTTTACCATTTGTAGTGATAACACTTCGTCCAGCTTGGTTTTCTCTGCTGTTAGTTGGAACACTGGGGGTTCTGGTTCCGCGGCTCGTACCTTTTCCGTTTTGTAGGTCGTTTCACCGATCCTTACTGTAGAGTTGCGGTATTCTATAAGGAATGTGCCTTGGAGTTTATATGTTTTGTCATCCAGTGTGACTGATCCGTTGAATCCGTTCAGCAAAAGGGTACCCGAAAGTCCGGAACGTGTTGATTGTTTATAATGGTGCATTCAGGTTTTTTTAAGATTAAGCAGGGCATATAGACAGGTATCATTACTTAGATTTAATAGTTTATCTCTATTACATATTGTTCTTTCATTGTGATTTTCACAAGGTTCTTTTATTTTTTTAAGATTAAGCAGGGCATATAGACAGGTATCATTACTTAGATTTAATAGTTTATCTCTATTACATATTGTTCTTTCATTGTGATTTTCACAAGGTTCTTTTATTGCAAATGTTTCATTATTATTACATTCTATTAAATTCTCGAATTTTATGTCATTTATGATTTTGCCATTTTTTACTGCTTTAACTTTAAGAGTTTTACATTTGTCTGTACTAATCATGGGAATACTTATAATGTAAATTAAATTTTTTCCATTTGTGGCTAGTTTTACTTCACCAAATTCTAAGAGTTCTTCTATGTTAAAAAACAGATTATTTTCTTTTGTAAAAATTTCTTCGATTACTTTAGTCTCTACTGCTGAAAAATGAATGAGTTAATAGTATTTGTTTTTGCCCATGTTATTGCTAGTAGGATATTAGTTATTTCTTCTTTTACTAGTTGAATTTTGTATTTTAGCACATTTGTTTTTTGGTTAATAACCTCTTCTGAATTTTGCGTTAATTTTATGATTTTATTAGTAATATTACCTAATTAATTAATTTTTTCGTTTATTAAACGATTAATAATAACTTGCTTATTATTATTTTCCAATTGTTCGTTTATCTTATTTATTAGAATTTGATAATCATGTTGATCTGGGTTTCCAACCATTTCCATGTTGTTCCTATGGCTTCAATAGCTCTTTTAAATTGGAGTTGAGGTCTAAGTCTTCTCAAGTCGTTTTTAATTTGGGATAATTCGTACGAAATGAATGGGTGAAGGGAATGATCTGTAGAAAGTGAGTGTAGTGATTCGTTCAATGATGAGTAAATTTCGCTGTATTTGTCTAGATCAAATATATGGATGATTTTGAAAGTGCTGTCTTGTTTAGCTGCCAATCCTGCGACTATTGAGATGATTTGCGAGTTGGAATAGTCGAGGACAGTGGTTATCCCCAAGCATGTTGGTAAAATGATCCTGTAAGTTAAGTTCGAATATTGTTTTTGTGAACTATTTTGCCTGAAACTGTTTTAATAATTGAATTCATGTTTTCTGCTACTATTTCTTTTTTATATCTGGGTGTGAGTTTTGAGCCAAACGTTTATTGATTTTAACATGGATTATATCTCCTGGTTCGTTGTTTCTAAATCGGCTTTTTGTTTGGGTAGGATTTTGTCTGATATTATTTTTCTATTTTCTGCTGTTTTCTGTGGATTGTTAGGAACTGCTGTGCCAAGAAACGTATCAATTGGTTTTTTTCCGGTTACTGAATGGTAAGAAGTATTGTACTCTTGTACTGCCTTAAAAAGTGTGTCTGTAAAGCTCATATCTGTGTTGTCTTTTTTTAAGCATGTCATTATTTCTGATAAAGTGGAGTGAAATCTTTCTATTTGGCCATTACTTGTTGAATTATAGGGTGGTGTTGTGTGTATTTGGATACCAAGTTGATCTTGTAGCAAGAATTTTATTAAGGAATTAATTTAGAGAATTTATCAATGCTAGTTAATATGGTGTTTTTTTCTGTTACGTAGATATCAATGTGACCGAATTCGCCTGGGAATTTTGGAATTGGTGTTGCTTGAATTTCAGAATTTGGGGGGTGTCTGTCGTATTTTGACTCTTTGCATGTCAAACATGATTTAGCGATTTCTTTAACTTTTTTAGATAGTTGTGGGAAAAATGATTTTTCTAAAATTTGCGCTTTATTTTCAAAAGCGTTCCTATGAGCTCGTTTGTGTTCCTGAGTAATTATTTCGTTCTGTATATTTATGTCGGTGACGTCCTCTACTTTTCTCTGAGTGTATCTAATTTTATAAGAGGAGAAATGGGTTGGGTAGAATTCCTGTATTTTTCCCATAATATGTTCGGGAGTAAACAGCCCGTTAACATTTCTGGGGTTAAAGTCGTTCTTTGAAAAAGTCGATTAGCTCTTGTTCTGTATAGTGTGGTCGGGTTACCATGTGTCTGTGATACGTGGGGAATGATACTTGAAATTGGTAATCAGATTTTTCACCAATTAATATAAAAATTTGATTTTTAAACACATTGATGGGAACTTCCATTGAAGGGATTAAGTTGTGCGATGAGCTTTCGTCGCTCATGATTGTAGCTTCGATACTGTTGCTTTCAGTTACTGGATTCCTTGACAATGCGTCTGCTACTACGTTAATGGTTCCTGGTTTGTATTTGAGTTCGTAATTAAATTCTTCTAGGTAGCTCTTCCAAAGTTTTAATTTTCCGTTGCCGTTTCCGTCTGCCTTCTTGCTCAAGAACGGCTCCAATTGCGAAATTGGAAGCGTCGGTTGTTAAATGGAACTCCTTTGTAACGTTAGGGTATTTCAGAACAACTTCGTTGGAGCAAAGTGTTTGCTTGATTTTGTTGAAAGCATCTGTTGCATGGACGATCATGTTTATCTGTACTTTATCCGATGCTTTTTTTGAAATACGGCCACTTTCACCTCTGAGAAGCGTGGTGAGTGGTGTTGCTAGTTTGGCGTAATCCCTAATGAATCTTCGATAGAATCCTGAAGTCCTAAGAATGATCGAAGCTCTTTCAGGTTTTTGGGAATTTTGAAATTGCTCGAACTTTATCTTGGTTGGTTTTGACACCTTTATCTGAAATAGTAAAACCTAGGAAATCTTCTTCTTTTTCAAAAAACTCGCATTTATCCATTTGGATTTTGATATTTGCGTTTATAAGAGTCGTGAAGACTTGTTTTAAGTGATGCGCGTATTCGTTTTCGGATTTACTGAAAACAATGATGTCGTCAATGTAAACATAGCAGATTTTTCTAACGTGCTCTTTTAAGATATCATCTAAGGTTCTTTGGAAGATGGTAGGAGAATTTTGTAGGCCGAAGGGTAGCCTTGTGAATTCGTATTTTCCTCCGTTGACTGCGAATGCTGTTTTTTCTATGTCTGTTTTCTTTAAAAGAATTTGGTGAAAACCACTTTTAAGATCGAGGACTTTGAAGAATTTGTTGTCCCCTAGTTGGGTTATGATGTCTCCTATTTCTGGCATAGGATACCGATCAGAAATCTTAGCTAAGTTACTATTACTAATCTGTATTTCTTTTTCCCTGAGGCGTCCGCCTTTTTGGGAACGATCCATACCGTGGCGTTGTATGGTGATCTTGAGGATCATTCCATCGTTAAGCATTTCGTTGATTTGATTTTCCACCTCTTGCCTGAGTGCTGTAGGGTAGTGGTAATGCTAGCTACAAACAGGTGTATGAGTGTTTAGTCGAATTTCGCCTACCACGTTAGTTGTGAAAGTCAATTTTTGGTCTGGTTCTGCAAATAATGTTTTGAATTCCTGAGCTAATTGGTCTATTGTCTTTTTTTGACTGTCGGACATGTATTCGGTTCGAACTTTTATGTTGTTAATCGCTTGCGCGGGTAATTGTCTAATTCGGATTTTAGTGTTAGTGCTTACTATCAGAATATCATTTCGCACATCTATAACAACGTTAAGTTGCTTCATTGTATCGTTGCCTAAGATACCATGAAAAGTTTTTAGTGAAATGTTATTGGGGTGAGATTGGTGTTGAGATTAAACAAGTTAAAAAAAATATATGTGATTGCTATCTGTCCGGCAATTGTGTTGGAAAAGAATGCATCTTGATTTTTTTTTGATGTGTTGCGAAAGATGGTTGGATATAGTTCTGATTAGAACCTGTGTCACTGAGGAAATTCAATAGTTTTCCGTCCCCCGTTTTACAACGAGGAACGATTTAGACTAAAAAATTTATGTGCGAGGTATCTGTTTTTTGGTTACCATCATTTGGAGAGGTTTCACCTTCATATGGTGGGTCAGTAATACCATGGTCTTCTATAGCAGTGTTGTAACTTTGTTCGTTCATGTAACTCGAATAAGCTTCCTAGTAAGCTTCGGCGTATGCATTTGCATAGTCGTCGGCTTCGTTGATGACTTGTTCGTTCGTGTTCAGTACTTGAACTTCCCCTGTGTTTATATGAAATTGTCGTTGAAATTTATTTGGGATTTGGTCTATTCTATTAGATAAAGGTGTCTTTATAGCGTTTTGATTATTATCTGGTCTGTTCATGTAATTAATATTTCGGGTTCTGACCGATGACTCGACTTCCATTGGTTGTACAGCGGGTTGTGGTTTAGTGGCTATTGGTCTTGGTGGTGCGTTAAAGAAATGTTGCAGTTGTTGAAATAGTTGCCTTTGAATATTTTGAGATTGCGAAAAATTAGGTTTTGATGAGTAATATAAACTGGGGTTGAAATTGGTCCTATTCACGACAGGTGGATTATTAGAGCGGAATGGTTGTTGGGTGATCCTGGGTTGTTGATAATTCCGCGCTGGTAGAGTGGGTGGTCTAACGGAATGTACGGAATTTCGTATGGATTGATTCGCAATCAATCTGTGGGCTCCTTAATAGCTAACAATCTAGGTAAATCTCCATTGAGACCCCTTATGAAAGTATCTAGGGCCTTATCTCTATAGATCTAAAGATGAATCATGGTTGTTTATTTGATTCAAAATTAGAGACAGGTTGTTAATGTCAGATTGCATTAACAGGAGCTGCTCCTCCCTCACGTCGACATGCTATGCTATTGACAGTATTATGCGCAGTTAATAGCATAACTCCGACTCCAGTTCTCCTACTGGTTCGCAATCGGGGATTATTCTTCCTACTTTTCTCTGCTATACACACACTACATTTAACTACGAAGAAAAAAGACACAGTTTTTGTCACTCAATAAAGTCGAGGAAATACAACCACGACTTTGTACTTATCATCGGGCCGCCACTACAACACAGTTGATAATAGACGGTTTGGTAGAACTCGTCTGTTGACTGTCCGCACTGATTGAGCGTGTGCAATTGGTATTCCAATGTCTTAAGATCTCTGCGGTCAGCAAAATGATCTGAAAGGCACTGGGATATAGCCTTCCAGTTTAATGGAGTATTATATGCCTCCAAAGCGGCATTGGCTTCGCCAACTATTTTGCTACATACAACCAATAAAATTCCGTAATGTTTTGGCATTCCTTGTGTAGCAGAATATGCTTCGAATATCCTATCTACACTTTTACGCCATGACGTAAATTCGGTTTTTTTTTTCCAGAGAAATCTTTTAAAATTTTTACAACGTCCGGTAATCTATCTAGTTCGTTAATCTGTCCCATGTATTGGGGAAGAATAGTTTGGTCCTCTTCTATTTTGCGATCTATATCTGTGTTAAGCATTTCACGACCTTTTTCTGACAAAATTTTCCTAACATATCTTTCTACACTGTTTTCTATACACCTGCACTGGTCGATGGAGAATTGTCGTCTGGGGGTGGCATGTTGAGTTGAGAAAATGCTCGAGTAAGGTTATCAATGGTTTGGGATAGGTTAGGACAGGTTTTATCGAAAGTGAAAATTTTGTTTGAGTTTATGAGGAAAAATTATTAGGAAAATAGGGTGGTATGGCTTGGAAATATTCTAAATTTACTTTTAAGTTTGTTTGGTGTGTTTGATTAATTAGTTTTCTTAAACCATTCGTTTTTAAATTGTTTGTTCTTTTGTATTAAAGTTTTCTTGACTGAGTTTCAAATTGTTTACTTTGTTCGATTAATTATTTCCCTTAAAATATTAGTTTTTTAAATTGTTTGGTTCACTTATAATTCTTAATTTTCTTACAATATTATTCTTTGAGTTGTTTTTTTTTTTTCTTGTGTTTAAAATTTTTGATTAAAACTTCATTTCTATGCTTACAATATTATTTTCCATATTGGTGCTTTCTACGCTGATGTCCCGGATTATTCCCTTTTGTCCAATCCCACTTTGGGCACGATGAAGATTGGTGACTCGAGATCCTGTCGGCACATACACAGTTGCGCAGTACTAAACGAACGGAATCTATAGAGCTGTAGCACTTAATTTTATTTATTTTTTTTTGTGTTTGTTTCACGACAGTGAAAATAAACCGTTTACAGAACCGTTTATATAGACACAATCTTCGACGAGAACGCTGGTACGTGCAGGTACTTTTGGTAATACTTCCGAATGATCTTTGTTTAAACGGTTGTCGTGTTCACTAAGTCACTGGTTTAAGAGGATCTTTCGCGAACAGCAGCTAAGTAGGCGCTCTGTTTTTCGACGCGTAAACTTTTATGTGGCTTAAATTCACTGTCCCTGCTCGGGCCCCAATTAGAAAGTCTTGAAGTTTTTTATTAAAAAAAAAAAAACAATCATTTATTTCCTAGAGTCGGATTAAAAACAACTTAAGAGCGATTTACAATGTTTAATGAAACGTATGTTATTCCGGCGTCGCTGCGCCTGTTGCTACCGCTGCTATTGGTTGGCATTGGTCAATGCTGCCGCCGTGGAGTTGCACTTGTTGTACAATTCGCAGGGTTTTTTTTTTTTTTTTATACCCTGAACCCATTGAAAATGGGAATTCATAACGGTTTTGTGAAAATGTATGTAACAGACAGAAGGAGACGTCGCAGACCCTATAAAGTATATATATTCTTGATCAGCATAAAAAATAAGTTGATTGAGCCCTGTCCGTCTGTCCGTCCGTCCGTCCGTCCGTATGAACGTCGAGATTTCGGAAACTACAAAAGCTAGAGAGCTGAAATTTCACATAAACACTCGTATGTTAGATACGCAACGAGTTTATTTTGTTTTTTCGATAACTCGTCCCATTTTCAAATTATCGATAAAAATCGGAAATTTGTTTACATTTTTTATGTTTTTTGGGTATAACTTCTACACCGTTTTAGCTAAAGACTTCAACTTTATATATTTAGATAGATATTATGGATACGCAGATTTTGTAGTTTCCAAATTTTGGATGCCACGCCCCCTTCGCCCCCAATTTGGAAAAATTTTCAAATACTAGAGATTTGCAATTTGGCACATAGGTAGATTTAGATACTCTTGATCTACTCTAATGGAGCGGCCAACTGCCTCTTCTAGGCGACGCTTCTCCTCCTGGAAGCGTTCACACTCAAACAGAACGTGTTTGGCATCTTCCACCAGACCTCGTCCGCACCAGGGGCATTCGTCAGTTTCGTCGTGGCCAAAGCGCTTCAAATAGCTCCGAAAGCATCCATGTCCCGTGAGAATCTGCGAAAGATAAAAATTAACCTCACCGTGTTTACGGTTTAGCCAAGGTTTAAGCTCCGGGATGAGCGTGTGCGTCCATCGCCCTTTTGTTGAGCGGTTCCACCTTCTTTGCCATCGTGCAGTGGTGTTTGCCCTGATAGCGTCGCTCCGTATAGGCTCGTGCGTGTTCCGCTCCACGGCTTCGGCGACCAATTCCTCCAGTGGCACCATACCGGCAATAACAAGTGCCGCGTCATCGGAGCACTTGACCATATCGGTGCAACATAGAGAATGACGGACCTAATGACGCTCATTAGGAGGAGACGTCGTTGTTGTCTTGGTCCCCGCGTGTTAAGCATAATTCTTGAGAGAGCTCTACAAGAATCAGCTGCCTTCTTATGCACATATTCTAAGTGCTCGCGGAAAGTTAATCTTGTGTCTATCATGACGCCAAGATACTTATTGGCAGTTTCCACTCTCTTGCAACTGCTGACTAGGACGACTTCCGTTTTGTGCGCCGCTAGCTCTAGTCCAGCTCCAGACAACCAGCTTCGTATGCGATTGATACTTGCGCTGCACATATCCTCAGTATCTTTAAGCTGCTTTCCTATGGTGACGACTGCTACATTATCAGCAAAGCCAATGGTGTGCGCACTTGCTGTTAGTTCCAAGCGCAGTACGCCGTCGTACATAATATTCCATAGGAGAGGCCCCAGCACTGAACCTTGGGGGACTCCAGCTGACACTATATGGGTTTGGGGACACTCACTCGTATTGTATATTAGTGTTCTTCCTCTGAAGTAGCTCCTCACTATCTCTTTTAGATATTTAGGGATATTATATTGTGACATCGCACCCAGTATCATATCCCAACTAGCTGTGTTGAAGGCATTCTTCACATCAAGAGTCGCAATGATGCAGTAGTGCTTCGTCCCGTGCTTCCATCTGGTGCCTTGGATGGCGGAAGCTGCCAGGCCAACAACTTTATTAAGCGCATCTGCTGTTGAACGGGCCTTCCGGAAACCAAATTGGTTAGATGAAAGGCCTCCGGCGCTAGCAATAGAACTCTCCAGCCTAGAGCAAATCAATTTCTCGAACACCTTTCCCATTGTTTTTAAGAGACAGATTGGTCTGTATGAAGATGGACTTTCCACGTTGAGGGGAACGTCTCATGAATTAGACATTCGTTATATAATTCCGCGAAGACGGTTGGGTGCAAGGCGAGGACTAGCTTTAGCGCACGATTTGGGATCACGTCCGGCCCTGGGGCTGAGTTAAGTCTAAGACCTCTGAGAGCTACTAATATCTCCTCGTCCGTAACTAAATCAATGTGGGTGCTCGTTGAGCCCTGAACAGCAGACATGGTCTCAGGGGCATGAATGGAGCTTAATCTTTCTGGAAAGAGCGTTTCAACAATCGATTTAAGCTCCAAACGATCCATAGGCTGCACCTGATTACCTGCATATAGTCTTTTAACCACTATCTTATATGCCCTGCCCCAAGGGTCACATTCGGCTGAGTCGCACAATTCTAAGAAGCATTCTCTTTTGCTTGCCCGAATGGCCTTCTTCAACTGTCTTCTAGCCGCCTGGTATGCTATTTGCTTTTCTACACATGTGGGCCTACCGCGGGCGCGTTGGTAGCTTCTTCTCGCCTGGCTGCATTTGCGTCGAATGTCACCTATTTGTGCATTCCACCAATACATAGGCGTTTGTTGTCGCATGAACCGCTTGCGGCGTAGCATGCTACTACTGCAGGCACTCTGCATTTGGGCTACCAATTGGCATGCTCTGGCCTCAGCATTGCCAACAGTGCCCAGGTACTGAATGGCCTCTGAAAAGGCCAAGGGATTATAAGTATCTAGCTGATACGATTCTCTCCACAAGTTTGGCGCCCTGACAGGTGGCTCACCTATTGTGAACAGAAGTGCCGTATGATCGCTGTCCGTATAGCTATCGCAATGACGCCAGGTTGCTTCCCGAAAAAGGGATGAAGTGACAAAAGTAATGTCAATTACAGATCCGTATCCAGCCCTACTGAAGGTGTACTCTTGGCCAGTATTGAGCAATGCAACATCTAATGTCGCGAAGATCTCCAGAAGGATACGGCCTCTGGCATTAGTTGTGTGGCTACCCCATTCTAACGCCCATGAATTGAAGTCGCCTGCTATAATGGTCTTCCGACCCCTAGCATCCACGGCAAGCTCATCAAGCGTCGCTGTGAAATCGCTGAGCTGCATGCTGGGGGCCAGGTAGCAACTGTATAGCCATAAGTTATCGTATCAGCCGCGTACGAATCCATTGAATGGCTTAACATCTAAGAGCACATTCGTTGAACCGCCACATGCCCATAGTGCTGCTTTGCCAGTACTGTCTGTTGCCCACGTTCTGGGACAGCTGGTCTTACAGTGATGAGGTTCACTGAGAAAGGCTACGTCTATAAATTTTTCTCTTACAGTCTGCTCTAATAGATCTTGTGCAGCTACACAATGATTTAAGTTAAGCTGAAGAAACCTTAACATTTCATTTTACGCGCAGCTTCACGGTAGGATGGGCATTTGAAGCTGCCTGCTGAATGGTCTGTCTGCTTTTCGCCTTTACGGACGCAGAGGCTACATTTGGGCGGCTTGGTGCATTATTTTGCACTGTGACCCATCTCGCCACACCTGAAACAGGCACCCTTCAGGTCACAGTCGCTAGCGCAGTTAGCGGCTATATGACCGTAATCGAGGCACTTGAAGCAGCGTTTAGGCTGGTCCACGGCTCGGGTGCGGCATACTACCCATCCTATTCTAATTTTGGACAGCTCTAGCAGAGTTTTGGCTTTCCCAACTGGGGGAGCAACTGTAGCTGTTTGGTGTCCACCGTAAGCTGACAGAGGCGATTTAATAACCGCAATGGGGAGTGAGCTATCTTTCAACTCCACACTAATTGCCTCTAGTATCTCCTCTTTGCTCGCTAGTTCATCAAGATCACGAATCTCAATGTGCGCCGTTTCGGTAAGTCTTTTAACTACCGCTCTGTCGCCCAATGCCTTGCCTACAGCCTCGTGAAGAGCCTCTGCGCTATGCTCCGGCTTCCTGCTTAGTTGCAACAGGAGGTCCCCCTTAGCTGTCTTCCTAATCCCCTGAACATCACCGCTCAGATGTTTTAAATTTGGATCATTCTTAACTACGCGAAGCTTGTCCGCATAGATGCACCCGCCTACGACAGAGATCGCAATTGCGTCAGTTCTGCGGCAGCACCTAGTGCTATTGGTTCTACCGGATTCGTTACGCTTCTGTTGGGCCTCGACTTTTTTGAAGGAGTTTTCCTCACTTCGGCGGCTACTTCCCTTGGCCGCTTGGGCGTATTGCTACCTGTTTGAGCACTTATGCTCGCTTTTTGAGCTTTCTCCATTGCTTTCTTGGGCGGTGTGGTATGCACTACTTTAGACTGCGTCTAAAAGTATGTTGTACTTTAGATACTGCAACTTCGCCGCAGACGTTATGTTGCTGTCTGTTAGAGAGTCGAAATGAAACACTCCACATTTACCGAATTCAAAGATTGAACTCTTCTCTTTGTGAGAACAAAAATTGAACTGTTTATTCCTTAAAATCCTAGTGCTTATATACCTTAAAAATACTTCCAGGCACTGGAAGGCTATAATTAATTCCATGCACACAAGTGCACAGATGTTTGTCAAGTGTCCCTTTTCGATCGCTAAGCCGTTCTCACGTCTCACGTTACATTTTTATTACTTGCTGCGTTGGTCGCTGCAGGTAAGGGTTGACATGTTTATTGTTTGGCTTCAGATAACGCGCAGGTTATCGACTATTGCCTATTTTTAATATGTTTGTATATAAGTGGCATGTTCATGCTTGAACATACTGCCAGGGGCCTGAAATTTGTGGCTGGGAAATTTTAATTTTTTTGTATTTTAATTTTTGTCGCATGTTCATGTTTGAACATACTGCCAGGGGGCCCAAAATTTGTGTGTGCTCAGAACTGCCCTCCTGATGATTGTCCACTCGTCTCTGAAGGGGCTTCTGTGTGGTTGATGAGAGTCCTGTCATTTTCCCGAAGGTTCTTATCATCGTTGTCTTCCTTCATGCGGAGCCTCCATTGCTACAAATTCTCATTTCTGAATTTGAGCAAATTTTTTTTTTTTAAGTTGTCCTCTTTGGACTTATAGTTGTCCTTTTTGGACTTAAAGTTGTCCGTTCCCTTTTTATTTTTGGGAATACGGATTAACTGGCACAATAGCACAAATCTGCTTTGATTTGTGCCACATGTTCACGCTTGAACATACTGCCATGGGGCCCAGAATTTGTGCGCGCTCTCCTGATGAAGGTCCAGTCATCTCTGAAGCGGCTTCTGCGTAGTTGATGAGAGTCGTCGTCTTCCCGAAGGCTCCTGTCATCTTAGCCATCCTTCAACCTATTGGTTTGGGGATGAAGGCCCTCTATTGCTACAAATTCTCTTTTGTGAATTTGAGCAATTTTTGTTCGTTCCCCTTATTTGGGGATACAATTCTGGCGATACAATTCTCTTTTAGGAATTGATCGTCCGTTCCCCTTCTTTGGAGATGCGGTACTACCAGCTTTTACAAATTCTCTTATGGAATTTGTTTTTCCGTTCCTCTTTTTTGGGAATACGGATTTAACCAGCACTACAAATTCTCTTGTTTGAATTTGAGCAATACATTTATATATTATCTGCCTCTTACCTCTGATGGGGGAGAACAGAAATATATTAAATGTTTTATCTTAGGCTGAGGTTTTTATAAAAACTCACAGCATTAAGACGCTGGTTCCTTCTCTGTGTCTCTTACCACTGGTGGGGGAAAACAACAGAGAAGGCTCGAAGGACCAAAATGTTATTTGGCCCTACCTCTGAACTCTTTGAGTCCAACAATTGAACTGTTTATTCCTTAAAATCCTAGTGCTTATATACCTTAAAAATACTTCCAGGCACTGGAAGGCTATAATTAATTCCATGCACACAAGTGCACAGATGTTTGTCAAGTGTCCCTTTTCGATCGCTAAGCCGTTCTCACGTCTCACGTTACATTTTTATTACTTGCTGCGTTGGTCGCTGCAGGTAAGGGTTGACATGTTTATTGTTTGGCTTCAGATAACGCGCAGGTTATCGACTATTGCCTATTTTTAATATGTTTGTATATAAGTGGCATGTTCATGCTTGAACACTGTCTTTGCTAAGACCAAGCTACTCAGCTGAATGTCCGCTGCAATTTCCAGCACTACTAACAGCTGTGCACCTGATTGTTATTATTTGTGCAAGTGTGACAATTGTGACATACAAGCACAACGGTTTCCCGCCCTGTGTCGAGAAAAAGAGATGGAAAGCCAAAAGTGTCTCTTGCGCAACTTACGTTGTTTTGACTAAGTTGCTTATGTGTTGCTGCATGTGTTGTTGTTGTTTTAATTAGGTTTGACATACAGGGTGTTACCTTATATATAGATACTAATTGAATACATTTTCCCAATTCACCCCCACACCCCCAAATGTGTAAAAAATGTATTTCAAATACTAGAGACATACAGTTTGGTTTGGCATTTAGATATTAATGTCATGATGAATACGATTGTCCGTCTAGAAACAGAATTATTAATCAAATTAGTTATGGCAGCAAAACCCCGCGGCACAACAAGAGATGCAGCGAGACAGTAGGACGTCTCCTACGAGAGGTCAGCTGTTCCGTGTGCAGTCGCGTTTTTCTAGTGCTCCCGCAAAAAATAAATATTTACCCGAACGCCGCCACCAGAATACCTGGAAACGGCACAGACAATTTGTGCGTGGGTGCCCGCGCATCGTACCTTCATAGTGTACAATAAATCAATCAGAAAAAATCACTATAGTGAAAAACAAAATTTTCGCCAGCGCACGTGCGCGTGTGTTTTGTTTTGGTTCTGCAAAAACAAAAAACCTGCAGCCTACTTTTAGGCTGTCAATATTTTTGGTAAAAGGCATACTTTTAGGCCGTACCAAACTCTCAATTGTGTGTGACTGCACTTAAATAAATGATGCCTAACAATAGCAACAATCAAACTTCTACGTCCCCAAACCTGCAAGCAAATATACAAGCAAGATTTTATGCGACTATTGCTAAAAGAATGGCATCCCAGACTGCTAAGTCCAACACAAGCGCAGATCTCGCCGCTGCCCCTACAAAAGCGTCAGCAAACTTGCAAGAGCAATTTAAGCTGGTCATGGCCCAGAAAATGAACGCAACAGCCAAATTGGATGTAACAACAGTGCAAACTCCGAGGAACGTAAATACAAAACGGAAACTAGCAGGTACTTCTCCAAAGGTCACCAAAAAGAAGATGCTGGAAGATCAACCTAGCACAAGCACTCCGGCAGCTGAACCTATGTCTCAAAATCGTTTTGCCCTCCTACAAGCGGATGACGATACTGAAGAAATCGAAGAAATTTCAATGGACGATACAGTACCAATGGAGAAACCTACGCCACGCCCGCCCCCTATTTGGTGTCCTAACATCAACTCGGTGGCTAACTTCCACTTTCTAATCGAGCAATGCATCAGCAAAAACTCGTATGATATAAAGGCAAAGCGAAACGACTTTGGCGTACTTACGCGAAACAGCGAAGATTATCGCGCCGTCGTGAAGCACTTCACAGAGCAAGGACTGGAGTTCCACTGCTACCAGTTAAAGGAGGATAAGCGTTACCGAGTTTGCCTTAAAGGTCTTCATCACAGCACAGATGCACAATGCATTAAAGAAGATCTCGAAAATAAGGGGCACACAGTTAAAAATGTGCACAACCCTGTTAGCCGCATCGACAAGTCGCCGTTAAATATATTCTTTGTCGATGTGATCCAGGCACCAAACAACAAGCAAATTTTAGATTTGCGGGTTATTTGCAGACAACGATGCACGGTTGAACTTCCACGCAAGTTCAACGACTTAACGCAATGCTATCGCTGTCAAGAATTTGGGCACACGCAGAGATACTGCCACAAAACACCCAGGTGTGTGAAATGCGCAGAGGATCACGACTCCAAACACTGCACTAGACCAAAAGACCAACCTCCAATTTGTGTCCACTGCGAAGAGCAACACCCGGCCAACTATAAAGGTTGCCTTACGTACAAGAGGTTATTAAAATTGCAGGCTCCAGTACAAAGACACAAACCAGCAAAAGGCTTAAACGCTGCACCGCGCCGCTTCGAAGCAGCACAGCCACAGTTCGTGAGCAACAACATGAACGCTACTGCGCCAGCGCACGGAATATCATACGCCCAAGCAGTTAGAGGAGTAAAATCCCAAGCTGACCCTTACAAGCCCGATGCGGGATTTATGCAGATTCTGCAACAGCAGCAGCGACAATTTGAAGCCATACATGAAGAGCTCAGAGCAATGCGAGAGGTGCAAGCCCAACAAGCAACAATGATGACCAGCCTGATGGCTCTAATCACCAAGCTCAGCTCCAAATAATGGCCTTATGTATAGGAATTTGGAACGCTAATGGCCTGCGTAATAAAGCGCAGGAATTAGCAGTTTTTCTCCTACAAAAAAACATAGATGTAATGCTCATTGCAGAAAGTCGTGAATGTCCGACACTTAAAATTCAAGGGTATGAGCACTATCAGGCCCATGGCGGAGGAACAAACAGCTTCGGTGGATCATCGCTCCTGGTTCGGTCAACACTGACACATACACCTCTACTTCCTTATGCCAACGCAACATTGCAGTGCTCAGCTGTTACCATTCCAACATCAATTAGAGAAGTAGAAATTGATCGACGCAATTTGCCCACCAAACAGCGATTTTCACACGCAGGACATAACTCAGCTCCTAAGCCGAAGCAGAAACAAAATTCTAATTGGAGGAGACTGGAACGGATGGCACCCATTTTGGGGAAGCAGTAGGTCAAACCAACGCGGAGAGGTAATATTTGATGCAATTCAAAGGTGTCAATATTCCATCCTGGCTACTGGAGGCCCTACACGCTACCCAATAAACGGGCAATGTCCGTCAGCAATTGACTTTGCAATTTATAAAGGCCTTTGCGACCGACAACTTGGCATAGAAGACCACCTAGAGTTGTCATCTGACCATCTGCCGCTAGTTGTTACACTTCATGCGCAGCCACAGCTCTTTCCAACCAGACAACGGCTACTGCCTGTAGGATCGGATCTGACAAAATTTAAGCTTGCCCTGCAATCGTCACTGAACCCAGAAATTGAGCTACGCACTGCTGAAGATGTGGAATACGCAGCAACTAAACTGCAAGACGCGATAAAAGAAGCAGCGTGCTTAGCCGCACCACCTTCTCGAGCAACACAAAGTCCTTCTTACAATATAGCCCTCTCCCCGCATGCTCAAAGTCTTCTTGAGTATAAAAGATGGACAAGGAGCCGATGGATCCGATCACGGACAGAAAACAATAAGAGAAGATATAACGAAGCCACCAGACAGCTCAAAGAAGTCCTGGCTCAGTTGCAAAATAGGCAAATTAGTGAGGCGCTAGAACGTGCGGATGCAGCCGGCGCAGAATTTCAGCCTTGGCGATATACGCGCAACATAAAAAGACAGCCACTACGTCGTCATCCTATTCGCAATGCTACTGGAGTCTGGCTAATGGGGGACGAAGCTCAAGCTGAGGCATTTGCTGACCACCTAGAGGAGCAATTCACGACAGTGATAACAACTGCACCAGCAGAATTAGAAGACATGCGAGCAATAGTGAGCTCTCCTATCGCAGAATCCCTAGCAATCGAGCCATGCACAAAGGCAGAAGTCATCAACCTTATTAATGAGATGAACATTAAAAAAGCGCTGGAACACGACCGTATAGATGGCAAAGTAATTAGGGCTCTGCCAAACTCAACAATTGACTACTTCGTAGTGCTGTGCAACGCCATACTTCGCACTCAACACTTTCCAACTTGCTGGAAATGTGCTGAACTAGTCATGATCCCGAAACCTGGCAAACCCGAAACGGAAATTACTTCCTATAGACCAATCAGCTTACTACCGGTGCTCTCCAAAATATTCGAAAGAATATTTATGCGTAGAGTACTGAAAGAGCTGAGTGAGAGAAACAGTATACCAGATCACCAATTTGGCTTTAGGAGACAGCATGGCACGCCAGAGCAAGTACACCGAGTGGTTCAACACATATTGGGCGCGTTTGAAGAAAAGGAATACTGTTCTGCAGTATTTATAGATATCAAGCAGGCATTTGACCGGGTTTGGCATCTGGGCCTGTTAAAGAAGATAAAAGACGCTCTACGCAGCTCCTCCTTTAAGATGTTGGCTTCATACCTAGCAGAACGAACCTATCAAGTAACAAAAGGACAAGCAACTTCGTCGACTCGGCCCGTCAGAGCAGGTGTACCCCAAGGCAGTGTTCTTGGCCCTATATTATACACTCTATTCACCGCTGATATGCCACTACCTCCACCCAATAATGGTATGCTAATCGCCACGTATGCTGATGATACCGCCATTCTCAGTCGGAATAAGTCGCCACAAGTTGCCTCAATCAAGATGCAAACATATCTGCAAGAACTGAATAGATGGCACAAATGCTGGAGCATCGCAGTGAACACACAAAAATCAATGCATGTCACTTTCACATTAAGAAAAGGCGACTGCCCAGACGTATTGCTTGGAGATACTATACCGAGGGCAAATAAAGTAAAATATCTCGGAGTCATACTGGATAAGAGACTAACATTCGGTGCTCACATAAGCCAGACGGTGAAGAGGTGCCAGTTCAAACTGAAAAAACTTAACTGGATGCTAAGGAGCGACAGTAAACTATCGCTCTACAGCAAAAAGAAAATTTATAACGCGATTGTGGCACCAGTATTCACATACGCTATACCTTTATGGGGATCTGCTGCGCAGACGCACATTAAAAGAATACAAATTTTACAAAACAAAGCACTCAGAAAATGGACCGGAGCCGAATGGTTCGTGAGGAACGAAACACTCCATACAGATCTCAAGATGCCGACTATAGCAGAGCTCATTGGCCGACACAGCTCTAGGTACGCGGATAGACTATCCGTCCACCCAAACCAACTAGCGGCAAACCTACACGTCAACACAACAACCAGAAGACTAAGAAGATCCCATCCCCTAGATAATCGTGATATAAATTAAGTAGAATATAATAGAATATATATATATAGAATATAGAAAATTTCGGCATTAAGCCATCTTCCTTAGTTAAGGTAAATTTAAGCATGCGCTATAGAGTCAAGGACAAAAGCTGCAATAAAATTAAATAAAAAAAATAAAAAAAAAAGTAGGACGTCTGCAATGCTTATACACATACAGGCGTACAAGCGTAGATCAGCGTGTGTGTGTGCGCGAGATTTTGCATGTATAGTTTGTTATGCGTGGAGAATCGAAACGAATCATTCTTCGAATATGATTCGTTCCAAGAAGGACTCAGGGGATTTCGTATTCGCGCAGTCTCGACTATAGCTTTCTTACTTGTTTTGTATTCGTTTATTAACAAAATTATGTATATAAATATGTCGCATTATAAAAGAATTTTGACCACTGTACATGTCTGTCACATTATGAGTATAGTTCGCCCACTGTGCTTGCAAGACGCAACAGCGTAATGAGTTTGGTATATTGTAAAACCGTTCGCAGAATATGACTGGCGCCAAAATATCGTACGAGTGAGGCGACGGTAGTGTAGTCCGGCCTGCGTATTTAAGAGAAGCGCAGATCAATGCGTGATCGAGAAGTAATGCAAAGTCAGTCGCATTCAGACAATTATACGCGCCGGTCGGAATTCACTTCGCTCTAGAAAAGATTGCCAACATGACGGACGAGACACCGACAAATAACGACGCTGCGATATATATATATCTTTTTTTTTATTACAATATGAGGTGACTAAGAATAGCACACGATGCTTGCGGGACGGGATGGCACGTTTTCTTATCCGCTCAACTCTGCGGTTTATCCATGGATCAGGCTCTGGGATGAGCGTCCCTTTTGTTAAGGTATTCCACCTTCTTTGCCATCGCACAGTGGGGCCTCTGCCGGCGTCGCGTGGCAAAAATCAGAAAAGTGATGAAAAGTGATTTTCAAAAAGTTGATCTCATATAATTGGAAATTGTCCAAAGGGACAGTATCCAAAAGATTTGCGACCAATTTTTAGGGTAGTTATGCCCCTTCAAAGTTGGGTAAACTTGCAAAGTTTTACACAACACCGCATTTTTGTGAAAAATGCTCAACTTGTGAATCGAGTTGCAACTTGCAAAACAAATACAGCACCGATTGTTTACATGTTGTTTGTTTGTTTACATGATTACACGGTTGTGATTTAAAGATTAATTAATTTCTAGTAATATAAAGAAAAAATTATGTTGTTAGGATTTGTCATTAAAGAGCTAAGTTAAATTTAGTTAACCTCTTAATTTTACGCTATTTTTCATCTTTAATGGACTGCATCTTCTGAGTCCCGCCGAGTCCCAGGCAGCAACTTATACACGTGTTAAGGAAGATGTCCTCTTTCATATTAATAAAACTTTGCCTGCCCCTCCCTACCCGCCCCTTCGGGTTTCTATGCCAAAAAAACTACAAAAAACAGGCAAAAAACGAACGAAATGCGCAAAAAAGGCTGTCGTTGTGTGTCGCTGCCATGCAGTAGGTAGAATTGCCGGTGGCAAAACGGGTTGGAAAGGGTTTGGGTTTTTTGTAAATTGGTTACAGGCAATTTGCATTGTTTATGTGTTTTGTCTACCTAATGCTGCATTTTGTAAGCATTTTTTGGAATGGAAGAAAACAGGAACCTGATTACGCATTCTACGGATGACAACTCTAAGGAAAACTAAAAAATAAAAAAATAAATTAATTAAAATTTATTTAAACATACTCTCTGAAAATAATACAAATAATTTATTGAAAAAAAAAAATGTTTTTTTTTTCATAGAAAAACCAGTCATTTTTGACGAAGCTCACATTTCTCATGTTTGACCTATAACTGTGAAGCACCCTGTATGTAGATTCATTTTAAAGCTTGAGGAATTCCCTGTCGAATGTGTTTTAAATTTTTTAAATATTTTACTTGGTTCAAAAGTTTTTTTTTGCAACGCAAAATAAGCAAAGGCCCCACTGTGCATCGTGCAATACTGTTCGCCCTGATGGCGTTGCGTTATCTTGAAAGAGCACTACAAGAATCAGCCGCCTTTTTATGCACATATTCCAAGTGCTCGCGGAAAGTTAATCTTTTGTCTACCATGACGCCAAGATACTTGATCGCGTTCTTAGACGCGATGGTGACGCTGCCGATCTTTATATTGGCAGTTTCAACTCTTTTGCTACTGCTGACTAGGACGACTTCCGTTTTGTGCGTCGCTAGCTCCAGTCCAGCTCCTACTTCGTTGTATAATTTGGTAAACGTACTTGCAAGGCGAGGGCTAGTTTTAGTGCACGATTTGAGATCCCGTCCGGCCCTGAAGCTGAGTTAGTTCTAAGACTTCTGAGAGCTACTATGATTTCTTCGTCCGTAACTAAGACAATGTGAGTGCTCGTTGAGCCTGATCAGCAGACACGATCTCAGAGGCATGCATGGAGCTTAATATTTCTGGAAAGAGCGTTTCTACAATCGATCCGTAGGCTGCACCTGTTTACCTGCGTATAGACTTTTAACTATTATCTTATATGTCCTGCTTCAAGGGTCATATTCGGATGAGCCACACAGCTCTGGAAAGCTTTTGCATCCCCGAATGGCCTTCTTCAATTGTCGTCTAGCCGCCTCGTTAGCTACTTGTTTTTCAAAGTACGTGGACCTACCTCGGGCACCTATTGTGCATTCCTCCAATACATAGGCACTTGTTGCCGCATAAACTGCTTACGGCGTAGCATGTAGCATGAATCAAAAGTATCCAGCTGATACAATTCTCTCTAAAAAGTTGGCGCCCTGGCAGGTGGCTCACCTATTGTGAACAGAAATGCCGAATGATCGCTGCCCGTATAGGTATCGCAATGGCTCAATGTTGCTTCCCGAAAAAGGGATGAAGTGACTAGAGTAATGTCAATTACAGATCCGTATCCAGCTCTACTGAAGATGAACTCGTGACCAGTGTTGAACAGTGCAACATCCAGTGTCGCGAAGATCTCCAGTAGGATACGGCCTCTGGTATTTGTTGTGTGACTACCCCATTCTAACGCTCATGAATTGAAGTCACCTCCTATAATGGCTTTCCGACCCCTAGCATCCACGTCAAGCTCGTCAAGCGTCGTTGTGAAGTCGCTGAGCTGCATGCTGGGCGCCAGGTAGTAATTGTAGAGACATAAGTTGCCGTATCGGCCGCGTACGAAATTATTGAATGATTTAACATTTGAAAGTACATTCGTTGAATTGCCACATAACCACAACGCTGCTTTGCCAGTACTGTCTGTTGCCAACGTCCTGGGCAACTGGTCTTACAGTGATGAGGCTTACTGAGAAAGGCTACGTCTATACATTTTCCTTTATAGTCTGCTCTAGGAGATCTTGGTCAGGAACACAATGATTTCAGTTAAGCTGCAATTGCAATTGCTACATGCAGCAAAAGTTTCGCACACAGTCACATAAATGCTTATACATGTAGCAAGACACAGTAAATGTGTGTGTGCATGCTCATCGCGAAAAAGTAATGCTTACGCACATCAGCGCTTTCATACCCTTCCCAAAAATCTTTACGAAAACACTAAAATTTTGCATGAGCATGGCAAAGCCGTTTAAGAGTTCGGCATACTCTTACTAAGAATGGCAGACGGGATCGTCGCGAATCGCCACTCGCGAACAAATTTCAATTTTTGTGGGCAACTGGCTTGTGCTCGCATAGAGTGAGATAGAGAGAGAAAAAAGAGAGAGGGAGAGTAAAGTAAAATAGCGCATAGAAAATGTTCATATGAAAATCGACCGCTGGCAGCGCAATGAATTTGTCGTTTCATATTTTGACTGCCCGAGCTCGAATTGCCCAAACCGAACAAATACGAAGTTGTGCGGCAATTCGCTCATATTTTTGTGCGTGAAAAAAGTTTGTTCTACTTGTCCAGTCTATGTGTTGTATGGTTAGTGGTAAAAGAGAACAATATAAAAGTGAAATTAAATTAAAAACTAAATAAATATTTATATTATAAAAAACTATTGTAAATTTAATCTATATTGATAATTAGTATACATAATTATAATGGAATAATAACTGAAGTCTAAACAGTGTAAAAAACAGGAGTACGAACATTTAATTGTTGATTCTCTTATTTTAGATTAGTAATCATGTGTAATTACATTTTATTATAATAAAAACTCCTATTTAGGACAAATCAAATTAAGTTGTTGCTCCTAGAGAGTCCCACAATATTATAAATTAACAATTTTTACGATGTAGACAAAAAAAAAAAAAAAAATACACACTATGGCTAGGCTGCAAATGGGATTTGACTGCTGATGAAGACAAAAAATCAAACACTATTATAGTCAAATCTATAATAGACGAAGACGGAACAAATACCACATTCCACGAGATGGCCAATCATGCAAAGCACACCCTAACTTATGAAGCTACCAGAGTTCAGAAACGTTGCAAAATCATTGCAAGAGCGTGGACAATTCAGGAATGTATGGATACAGCTAAGTAATGAAACTGTAAAGCTATATAGAGATGATAGTGGAAATATCTGAAATTGACCAAAGCAAATCAAGCACTTCTGCAGATCAAATAGATACATCTTTATGAAGCTTTTTGAAAAATTGTGTGAAAAAGAAAGATAACCTATTAAAGATTGTAAAAGCATTAATTTAAACAAAATATGCGACAAATTTGGTATTAGCAAAGATGTAGAAAAAATTGAAGCTTTAAAACTATTCTTAGATGAGGCAGTAGCGGATTGGTTTAACCACTAACCATACAACACATAGACTAGACAACTAGAACAAACTTTTTCCACGGACCAGAATATGAGCCAAGCGACCACTCAACTTCGTATTTGTTCGGTTTGGGCAATTCAGGGCTGGGCAGTCAAAATATGAAACGACGAATTCATTGCGGCGCAAGCGCTCAACCGGCATGGTCGCGGTTTCGTATGAGTACATTTTCTTTACTCTCCCTCTCTCTTTTTTCTCTCTCTCTCTCACTCTATGCGAGCACAAGCCAGAGCTCACAAAAATTGAAATTTGTTCGCGAGTGGCGATTCGCGACGATCTCATCTGCCTTTCTTAGTAAGAGTATGCCGAACTCTTAAACGGCTTTGCCATGCTCATGCAAAATTTTAGTGTTTTCGTAAAGATTTTTGGGAAGGGTATGAAAGCGCTGATGTGCGTAAGCATTACTTTTTCGCGATGAGCATGCACACACACATTTACTGCGTCTTGCTACATGTATGAGCAGTTATGTGACTGTGTGCGAAACTTTTGCTGTATGTAGCAATTGCATGGGACCAACATTTGCAGTTTGTTTTCTTGCTACCTGCGCTATTCAGTAGTTTGTCTATTTTGTATGGTTTGAATTGTAGAGTGACTGTCAAATGAGCCTCTACGACTTGTAGCAGTCATTTTGGTAATAATAAGTACATAGTGTATTCTGACATTGTCAATACATATTAATTTCCAGATCCACTTAAATCGTTTATAAACCGATCTAAAAAGTTTTGGGGGCTATGTTACTAAATAAGTTATAATAATTATTATTTATTAAACATGAATAAAAAGAAATGCATATGAATGCATATAAACATACATGCCATATGCATGGGTCAAGTAGATTTGACAGTCTACAAGGCCGAACAAATTTAAGACCGTTCCCACAATTCTAAGGCCGAGGTCCACAAGAATAAGAAACTGCAAATGTTGGTCCATGCAATTGCTACAGACAGCAAAAGTTTCGCACACAGTCACATAACTGCTCATACATGTAGCAAGACGCAGTAAATGTGTGTGTGCATGCTCATCGCGAAAAAGTAATGCTTATGCACATCAGCGTTTTCATACCCTTCCCAAAAATCTTTACGAAAACACTAAAATTTTGCATGAGCATGGCAAAGCCGTTTAAGAGTTCGGCATACTCTTACTAAGAAAGGCAGATGAGATCGTCGCGAATCGCCACTCGCGAACAAATTTCAATTTTTGTGGGCTGCTGGCTTGTGCTCGCATAGAGTGAGAGAGAGAGAAAAAAGGGAGAGGGAGAGTAAAGAAAAATAGCACACAGAATGTACTCATACGAAACCGCGACCATTTTGGTTGAGCGCTTGCACCGCAATGAATTCGTCGTTTCATATTTTGACTGCCCAGCCCTGAATTGCCCAAACCGAACAAATACGAAGTTGAGTGGTCGCTTGGCTCATATTCTGGTCCGTGGAAAAAGTTTGTTCTAGTTGTCTAGTCTATGTGTTGTATGGTTAGTGGTTTAACTCTATGTTAATTAAAAATACGTTGAACTCTTGAAGATAGAGGTTTGCCTTCTGTCACCTATGCATTAAGTTACAAATATATATCTGGCTCACTTCTGGATTACGCATTAAAAAAAGAACGTTTATTACTTGAAATTGGTAAAGATATGACTAATACAACTGTAAAAAACCTAATTGCCCATGGCCACTAACCATACAACACATAGACTGGACAAGTAGAACAAACTTTTTTCACGCACAAATATATGAGCGAATCGCCGCACAACTTCGTATTTGTTCGGTTTGGGCGATTCGCGCTCGGGCAGTCAAAATTTGAAACGACGAATTCATTGCGCTGCCAGCGGTCGACCGGGATGGTCGCATTTTCATATGAGCACATTCTGTGTGCTATTATTCTTTACTCTCCCTCTCTCTATCTCACTCTATGCGAGCACAAGCCAGTTGCCCACAAAAATTGAAATTTGTTCGCGAGTGGCAATTCGCGACGATCCCGTCTGCCATTCTTAGTAAGACTATGCCGAACTCTTAAACGGCTTTGCCATGCACATGCAAAATTTTAGTGTTTTCGTAAAGATTTTTGGGAAGGGTATGAAAGCGCTGATGTGAATAAGCATTACTTTTTCGCGATGAGCATGCACACACACACTTACTGTGTCTTGCTACATGTATGAGCATTTATGTGACTGTGTGCGAAACTTTTGCTGCCTGTAGCAATTGCAGGGCCCAACATTTGCAGTTTGTTGTTAGATTGTGGTAGATATTGTGAGCCTGCACACACACACACACACACATTTATATATATATATAGAAAGAATAAATTCTCATCCAAACAGTCTGGCCAAGCGCCTAGGTACTGCAGCTCTCAGTCGCCGCACTTGCACTAGGGGAAAATTAAAACGACATCACCCTCAAGACCTGCTGTATCGTGTCTTGATATAAATCTTCGCATTACCCATAAGAAATAAAATTTCAAATAAAATATCTTGTTATTGTCTTATTGTTATGTACTCTATGTTAAAATAAAGATAACCTTAAGTAGTAGTTTTTCCATTTAGATTAATTTGCCTAAAAGGTAGCGGTACGTTAAGTTGTAAATAAACATTTAATTTAAAAAAAATTAAATTTGTTCGCGAGTTGCAAATCAAGACGATCTCATTTTTTACCTTCTCAGTGAAGAGTATGCTGATCTTTTCAAAGCGGTTGCCATGCTCATGCAAAATATAAAGAATGTTATTATTATAAAATTAAATTTGTTCGCGAGTTGCAAATGAAGATGATCCCATTTCTTACCTTCTGAGTGAAGAGTATGCTGATCTTTTCAAAGCGTTTGCCATGCTCATGCAAAATATTAAGAATATTATTATTATTTGTATGTAGGGTATGAAAGCGTTCATGCGCGTGGGTATACTTACATGATATGCAAATTGGCGTGTGCCTTTCACGTAATTTTAATTGTGTGAACGATTTCGGTCGGATCCGATTTGCGGAGAAAGCATTGAATGCCCTTTTTCTTATCACCTCAATTTTTCTAATAAACTTCCTATTTGCCTATTTGATTTGCCCTTTTTCTTATCACCTCAATTTTTCTAATAAACTGCCTATTCCTGAATCATTTTTAATTTTTTTTTATTTAAGCTATTACTTTTTCCAACTATTTTTTCAGTTAGCCATTTGCAGTTCTTCCTTATTAAAATAAAATGATCAAGAAGGAATTTTCTATGATCATAACAAGGGTGGGTGGGGGAAAACCATTCATTATATAAAGATGAATTTGCTGTAGCGTGCATGCAGTACAGAACAATGTTTTCTTTAAGTCTAGCGATGTATGGTTTCTTGTCGAAAATTTTCTTGAATGTGTCAAAATGCAGTTTAATCAAATTATAAAAATTGTCAGAAGGGGCTTTCAATTTTAAATAATGATTAATATAATGGAAGTTTTTATTGAGTATTAAATACTCAGAAGAACATTGCATTTCATCACATGATTTTAGAAGACTATTACAATCTTCGCAATCAGTTTTTTGCAACAGCTTGTGCAAAAGATACCCACCAAAATACCGTAATGCATTTTCATTAAAAGCATTTTGAATATTGCCTATAGTTGAATCTAATGCCAATTCTATTTCTAACTCATTGTCTATTTTTAACTCATTGCCAATATCTGTTGACAAATTCACGTCACATTGATCGTGAAATACAGATATTTGGGACCCGCTATCTTTTACGATGTTAACTAACATCTGATCTTCATCTGGAATACAATTTCCAGAAACTGAAGCAGATGTCAACATTTTCATTGATAGCATTTTAGAAATTATTGTGTTAAATTCAAATACAGTTGGATTTGTATTTGTAACACCCCGACATCTAATTAAATAAAATAAATTTTCAAGCGGGTCCTGATTTAATTTGGAAGTGGCAACAAAGAAAGCATCTGTGTTGTCACATAGTGTATACAGTCCAAGCGTAAGCAATCGGCAATTTTATATATGTATGTACAATACACACATATATATATTTCATCGCAAGCTAGAGTTGAGTTACGCACACAGGCACATAGACACTCAAATCCATACAAATGCATACATATCACTTTCATACCCTTCACACAAATAATAAAAGAAATTTAACATCTCTACATGTCAAACCCTTTTATGAATTCGGTATACTCTTCACTCAGAAGTGAAGAAGTGGCATCGTCGCGATTCGCTACATAGTGATTGGTTTTCCCCTTCCCACTCTTGCTTTGACCATCGTAAATTCATAATTAATCATTTTGTTTTAATTTTAATAAGAACAAATTGTAAATTGATTACAGATAGTACAGTTTGTAATAGTAGTAATTTATATCTAGGCATTTCTTTAAAAGGTTATATGTGACCTGAATTTACGTAATTGTTTGAATAACATGTCCCATTTTTGCATATAGGGTCAAATAAAACAAACATGTAATACAAATTAATTGAACTATCCTACAATTCAAAACCAAAATCGTTCACACAATTCAAAGTTGAGGTAGGCCTAACAGGCAGCAAAAGTTTCGCACACAGTCACATAAATGCTCATACATCTTGCTACATGTAAATGTGTGTGTGCATGCTCATCGCGAAAAAGTAATGCTTATGTACATCACGCTTTCATACCCTTCCCAAAAATAATCACGAAAACACTAAAATTTTGCATGAGCATGGCAAAGCCGTTTAAGAGTTCGGCATACTCTTACTAAGAATGGCAGATGGGATCGTTGCGAATCGCAACTCGCGGACAAATTTAAATTTTTGTGCGCTGCTGGCTTGTGCCTGCATACATATATATATGAGAGGCATAGAGAGAGTGAGTGAGAGAGTGAATAAAAAAGAATAGCACACAGTTATGCTTCATATGAGAATAGAATCATTTCGTTCGAGCGCTGGCAGCGAACTGAAAATCAACTACGATATTTTCGCTGCCCGAGCAGCAAATGACAGAGCCGAGCAAATACGAAGATGATTAGGACGCCAAATCAAAATCTGGTTCGTGAAAAAAGTTTGTTCTAGTTGTCCAGTCTATGTGTTGTATGGTTAGTGTTATGATCCTAGGACTAGATACTATAAAAAAATTTGGATTTACTCATGACTCAAATTTAAATATCCATTTACAAAATAAGATAAAATCGAATCTAGATAATAAAAATATATTGGAATATTACAAAATTACTAATAATAATTGATATTAATAAACAAAAAACCAAACCAAAATGAAATTAAGATTAATAATGCTTTTGCTAAAATCCAAGTAAATTTCAATGAAGGCATTAATGTAAATGATTTCAATATTGATATTGAGCACTTGAATGCTGATCAAAGAAATTGTTAGAGAGTCAAAATGAAAACACTCCCCATTTACCGAATTCAAAAATTAAACTGTTTATTTCTTAAAATCCTAGTGCTTATATACCTTAAAAATACTTCCAGGCACTTGAAGGCTACAATTAATTCCATCCACACAAGTGCACAGATGTTTGTCAAGTGTCCCTTTTGATCGCTAAGCCGTTCTCACGTCTCACGTTACATTTTTATTACTCGCTGCGTTTGCCGCTGCAGCTAAGGGATGACATGTCTATTACTTGGCTTCAGATAAGGCGCAGGTTATCGACTATTGCCTATTTTTAATATACATATTTACTTATGTGCCATGTTCATGCTTGAACATACTGCCAGGGGCCTAAAATTTGTGGCTGGGAAATTTTAATTTTTTGTTTGTTTGGTAAAGCGCAGGTTATCCAGTGATGTTTTACTTAACATATTTAACTTGTGGCTATAAATTTAAAATTTTTAGTATTTTAATTTTTGTTAATATGTTCCGATCCACTTTTTGGGAATACGGATTTACTGGCACAATAACACAAATCTGCTTTGATTTGTGCCACATGTTCACGCTTGAACATACTGCCAGGGGCTCAGAATTTGTGCGCGCTCTCCTAATGATGGTCCAGTCATCTCTGAAGCGGCTTCTGCGTAGTTGATGAGAGTCGTCGTCTTCCCGAAGGCTCCTGTAATTTTTGCCATCCTTCAACCTATTGCTTTGGGGATGCGGCCCTCTATTGCTACAATTTCTCTTTTGTGAATTTGAGCAATTTTTATTCGTTCTCCTTATTTGAAGATACGTTTTCCACTGGCGATACAATTCTCTTCAGGAATTGATCGTCCGCCCCCTTTCTTTGGAGATGCGGATCTACCAGCCTTTACAAATTCTCTTATGGAATTTGTTTTCCCGTTCCTCTTTTTTGGGAATACGGATTTATTAGCACTAAAACTTTTTTTTTTTAAAGTTGAGCACTTTTTTTTTATGTCCTGTTTGGACTTGTTAAAGTTGTCCCCCCCTTTTTATTTTTGGGATACGGACTTAGTCGCACTACAAATTTTTCTTTTTTTAAAACTTGAGTATATATATCTGCCTCTTACCTCTGGTGGGGGAGAACAGAGCAATATAACAAAATTTTTGTTGTCTTTTGCTGAGGTTTTTGTATTAACTCACAGCACAAAGGCGCTGGTTCCTTCTCTGTGTGTCTTACCACTGGTGGGGGAAAACAACAGAGAACGCCGAAGGACAAAATGTCAATACGGCTCGAAGGACTAAAATGTTATTTGACCCTACCATTTGAGCACAAAATTTGAGCTCTGAACTTTTTGAGTCCAAAAATTGAACTCTACTCCGCGAGTCCAAAAATTGAACTCTTCTCTTTGAATTCAAGAATTGAACTGTTTATTTCTTAAAATCCTAGTGCTTATATACCTTAAAAATACTTCCAGGCACTGGAAGGCTACAATTAATTCCATGCACAGATGTTTGTCAAGTGTCCCTTTTCGATCGCTAAGCCGTTCTCACGTCTCACGTTACATTTTTATTACTCGCTGTGTTTGTCGCTGCAGCTAAGGGATGACATGTTTATTACTTGGCTTCAGATAACGCTCAGGTTATCAACTATTGCTTATTTTTAATATACATATTTACTTATGTGCCATGTTCATGCTTGAACAGAAATAAAATAGATTCTTTTTTAGATAATTATAAACATATTTTTGCTATAGATAAGTATGATGTTCGTAAAGTAAAAAACTATGAAGCCTTTATGGATCTACAAGTAGAAAAATAATGTCTCAAAATACCTTATAGATGTTCGTTAGAAGACAGAATTGAAATTGAAAAGAAAGTGGCTTAATTATTAAACATAACTTAATTGAGGAATCCATTAGTCCATTTGCAGCACCAGTCACATTGGCTTATAAAAGAGATGAAGGGAAGGGAAGAGGAGAGTATGTATTGATTTTAGCGATTTGAACAAACTAATAGTTTTTCAAGCACAACCATTCCCTTTGATTGAAGATCTAATGTCTAAGACCGTTGACTGTTAATATTTCACAACGCTGGATATTAACTCAGCTTTCTGGTCTATATTCTTGAGAATTCAATATAGGCAAAGGACGGGATTTGTGACACAATAAGGTCGTTATCACTGAACATGTCTTCCTTTTGGATTAAAAACACCTCCAGCAACATTTCAAAGAATTTTAGTAAACATAATTAGAAAGTACTTTTTATCAAATTTTGTTGTAAACTACATAGATGATATCATGATTTTCTTTTCAAAGACGTTCGAAGAACATTTATATCAATTGAGACAATGTTGGATGCTATATCAAAGGAACAAAATGCAATTTTGCGGCGAGTTCAGTCATATATTTGTATCATTTTATCCCGGACAATACAGTAACTCCTTTAAAAGATAATTTGAAATCTATAATAGACTTTCCTTTACCTCAAAATAAGAAAAACATACGAAAATACTTATGTAAAGGGAATTTTTATGAAAAATACATTGTTAACATCTCAATCGCCTACCCAACTTTCTCAGAAAAGATGTAAGATTCAATTGGTCAACTGATTGTAAAATAGCCCTCAGAGAGAAAACTTTGATGATTAATAATTCTGTTTCTAAATGGACAATCGTATTGATATCTTCAGATTATGATTATGATATTCATATCTATATGCTAAACCAATTTGAATGTCTCTAGTATTTGAAATGAATTTTTTTCACATTTGGGAATGGTGGGGCGAAGTGGGGACCGGAAAAAACCAAAAATGTGACAAAAACCGAAATTGTATTAAATTAGTATCTATATACATGCAGAAGACTTGAAGACACTAACTCTAAAGATGAATTAGCTAGAATTTTATAATTGGTTCCCGATAAATTCGTTTATCGATAACTTTGCAAATATACAAGTTATGGAATTTCTGAAAAAAACTCGTACTGTGCGTGCAATATACGGACCTAACACAAAAAGAATGAACTCTCTAGCTTTTGTATCTTCGGAAATCGACGCGCTAAAACATACGGACAGACAGACGGACATGGCCATATCAGCTTTTCTCGTCACCCTGATCAAGAATATATATACCTTATGGGGTCTGCCACGCCTCCTTCTGCCTGTTACATACATTTAACAAAACCATTATACCCTGATTTCCCATTTCCCATCAATGGGCTCAGGGTATTACATGAATACTCGTATGTTAGCTACGCAGTACGAGTTTATTTTGTTTTTTCGATAACTTATCCCATTTTCAAATTATCGATAAAAATCGAAAATTCGTTTACATTTTTTAGGTGTTTTGAGCATAACTTCTACACCGTTTTAGCTAGAGACTTAAACTTTATATATTTAGATAGATATTATAGTTATGCACATTTTGTGATTTATTTTGGATGTCACGCCCCCTTCGCCTCCAATTAGAAAAAAACTCATTTCAAATACTAAAGACTTGCAATTTGGCAAATATATACATTTAGATACTTTTAATCTACTCTGAAAATTTCATAAGAATCGTCCATCTAGAAATGGAGTTATAAGCGTCCAAATTTCAGCCCAGCCCACCCCCAAGCCACGGCAGCAACTGCCCTGAGCCCATTGAAAATGGGAAATCAGGGATAATGGTTTTGTTAAAAGTATGTAACAGGCAAAAGGAGGCGTGGCAGACCCCATAAAGTGTATATATTCTTGATCAGGGTGATGAGAAAAGTTGATATAGCCATGTCCGTCTGTCTGTCCGTCCGTATATATGAACACGTCGATTTCCGAAGATACAAAAGCTAGAGAGTTCATTCTTTTTGTGTTAGGTCCGTATATTGCACGCGCAGTACGAGTTTGTTTCAGAAATTCGATAACTTGTATATTTGCCAAGTTATTGATAAATGAATTTATCTGGAACCAGTTATAAAATTCTAGCTAACTCATCTTTAGAGTTAGAGTCTCCAAGTCTTTTGCATATATATAGATACTAATTTATTACAATTTCGGTGTTTGTCAGATTTTTGATTTTCCGGTCCTCACTTCGCCCCACCACCACCAAATGTGAAAAAATGCATTTGAAATACTAGAGACATGCAGTTTGGTTTACCATATAGATATGAATATCATAATCATCAAAGTTTTCTCATCAAAGCCCATGCGACGCAGTAGCAAAGCAGCGTCTATGTGTGCGCGTGGTTTTGCATGTACAGTTTCGTATGCGTGCAGAAACGAATCGATTAATTCTTGGAGTATTATTTGTTCGAAGAAGGGCTCAGGGGATTTCATAGTCGAGCAGTCTCGACTACAGCTTTCTTACTTGTTTGGTAACAGTTTTGTTTGATGTGTTTGCGAAGCTGTGAGTTTGTGCTGTGTAGTAATGTTTTGTATGTTTTGGTTGTAATAAAGTCTCTTTTTTGTTTTATTGTGGGTATGTTTGCTTCGAAGAGCAAGTTGGTGATAGGGTTGCATTTATTAGTAGATCATTTTACTAGATTCGCATATACATTTTGTTCGCAAAACCAACTCGCCAACGATTTAATAAAACTAAATGAAAAAGTACAAAAGATAAATTCAATTGATATCTTCCTCGCAGATCAGTATCCGGCCATCAATTCAAAGAAATTTGAAAGTTACCTTTCAAAGAAAAAGATCGAATTAGTTCTACCGCAGCAGATGCCTTATTTTCTAGTGGTCTAATCGGAAGATTAAACCAAACCTTGGTAAATAAAATAAGATGTATGCTCAATGATGATGGTGGTAAAAAAAAAGCCTTGGTCGAAAATTGCAGAAGAATGCGTGAAAAAATACAATAGAACAGTGCATACTGTAACAGGATTTTCTCCTTTCTAGTTGATGAACGGAAAAGTTGCTGATTGACTCTCCAGAGTAAAAAAAACATAAACGACTATTCTAAAAATTTGGTACAAGATTTGTAGTGCAAATAAGTCCGCATCCCAAAAATAAAAAGGGGCAGCACAACATTAAAAAGTCCAAATAGGACAAAAAGTGCTCAAAATTAATTTGTAGTGCAACTAAGTCCGTACCCCAAAAATAAGGGAACGGACAACTTTAATAAGTCCAAATAGGACATAAAAAAAAAAAAAAAAAGTGCTCAAGTTTTAAATAAAGAAAAATTTGCAGTGCAACTAAGTCCGTAATACAGTAATGGCAAATGAAAAGACCTTATTAGCCACTTCAATAGTTAAAGTAAAAACAAGCAAGGAGAACTATATTGAATTAAGAGCATTGATAGATAGCGGGTCTCAAAAAACGATTATATCTGAGGAGGCCGCACAGTTGTTGAATTTACCCCGAATCAGAAATGAGACAGAAATAAGTGGAATATCAGCAGAAAACACTTGTAGGTCTAAATACAAAGTGAATCTAGATATAAAAACAACAATATCAAAAAAAGAGAAACTCAAGGTTGAGGCCATAATATTATCAAAATTAATGAAGGGCCTACCAGTAAATAAAGTAAATATAGATACAGCTAAATGGCACAGTTACAATTTTATAAGCCAGGTCGAGTGTCTACTCATGTCTATGATAATAGGCGCAGACTTATACGCACATGTACTAAAAAATGGAATAGTAAAAATAGATGGATTACTCGGGCAGAATACAAAATTTGGATGGATTGTATCAGGTTGTACAAAATTTAAAGGTAAATCAACGATATAAGCAAAAAGAAGAAAAAGGAAGGAAAAAGAAGCAAAAGAAACAAAAAGAAGCAAAAAGAAAGAGATTCCCAAATCATATGAAGGGCAAATAAAGCAAATGAAGGATGAAAATTGTCATCCAGTTAGACGGCCACTACGAATAATAAAAGAAGTTCACAAAGGCCAAGATAATAAAGCTAAAGTCGTAAAAATTAAATGACAAGAAGGGTCAGTTACACGACCTATCAACAAAATATGCCCACAGTGTAAATTAAAAAATGAAGACTCAGACAAAAAAGGCACGAAGCAAAATAGCAGGGAGAGGGGAGGATCAAGACTAAGCGTATTGATGGTTATGATAATGTTAGCATTACTCTGTCAAATGTCAAGTGCAAAAGTAACTACTCATAATAATAACATCCACTCAGAGAGATATGAAGAAGTTGCAACCTCGTACGTAGGAAAAATAGTTGAGATCCCAAAAATAGTGTGGAGCCCATTAGAACTAGCAAAAATTAACCACAGAAAAGAGATAGAAAATTTACAAATAGCAATACAGCATATGAAGGAAAATCACTTAGAGTTAAACGGGCTCCATTTTCATCATATATCAGGAAACACATCAATGATATTAAGCAATTTAATTGTAATAATATTAGTTATATATGCCATAAGAAAATGTAATGTAAAGAGAAGATTAAAAGCTATAGCATTTCCTGGTCCTATATAATTCAGAATCTAAATTTACAAAATATAAATATCTGATAACCTGCGCGTTATCAAAAACACAGAAATTAGGCCCCCGGGCACAATGTTCAAACATGAACACGATAAAAAAAAAACATACATATGTATAAGAATAAACATTACGGATAACCTGCGCGTTACCAAATATAAAATTAAAATTTCTCAGCCACAAGTCTTAGACCAACGCAGCAAGTAATAAAAATGTAACGTGAGACGTGAGAACGGCTTAGCGATCGAAAAGGGACACTTGACAAACATCTGTGCACTTGTGTGCATGGAATTACTTGTAGCCTTCCAGTGCCTGGAAGTAATTTTAAGGTATATAAGCACTAGGATTTTAAGAAATAAAGAGTTCAATTTTTTAATTCGGTAAATGTGGAGTGTTTTAATTTCGACTCTCTAACACACACATTTACACTTCCTCGCTATATGTGTAAGCATTTATGTGCTTGTGTGCGATAGATATTCTTGCTGCCTGTAGCACTATTAGAACCCCCAAGCAGTTGATGTTCGTTCGGTTGGGTAGCGATGTGAGCTTGCATACACACACACATTCACATACACATTTACACTTGCTGTAGGCAAAGCATTGGGCGACAGAGCGGTAGTTAAAACACTTACCGAAACGGCGCACATTGAGATTCGTGATCTTGATGAACTAGCGAGCAAAGAGGAGATACTAGAGGAAATTAGGGTGGAGTTGAAAGATAGCTCACTCCCCATTGCGGTTATTAAATCGCTTCGGTCAGCTTACGGTGGACAGCAAAGAGCTACAGTTGCTCCCCCGGTTGGGAAAGCCAAAACTCTGCTCGAGCTGTCCAAAATTAGGATAGGATGAGCCGTGGACCAGCCCAAACGCTGCTTCAACTGCCTCGATTACAGTCATATAACCGCTAACTGCGCTAGCGACTGTGACCTGAAGGGTGCCTGTTTCAGGTATGGCGAGATGGGTCACAGTGCAAAATAATGCACCAAGCCGCCCAAATGTAGCCTCTGCGTCCGTAAAGGCGAAAAGCAGACAGACCATTCAGCAGGCAGCTTCAAATGCCCATCCTACCGTGAAGCTGCGCGTAAAATGAAATGTTAAGGTTTCTTCAGCTTAACTTAAATCATTGTGTAGCTGCACAAGATCTATTAGAGCAGACTGTAAGAGAAAAATTTATATACGTAGCCTTTCTCAGTGAACCTCATCACTGTAAGACCAGCTGTTCCAGAACGTGGGCAACAGACAGTACTGGCAAAGCAGCACTATGGGCATGTGGCGGTTCAACGAATGTGCTCTTAGATGTTAAGCCATTCAATGGATTCGTACGCGGCCGATACGATAACTTATGGCTATACAGTTGCTACCTGGCCCCCAGCATGCAGCTCAGCGATTTCACAGCGACGCTTGATGAGCTTGCCGTGGATGCTAGGGGTCGGAAGACCATTATAGCAGGCGACTTCAATTCATGGGCGTTAGAATGGGGTAGCCACACAACTAATGCCAGAGGCCGTATCCTTCTGGAGATCTTCGCGACATTAGATGTTGCATTGCTCAATACTGGCCAAGAGTACACCTTCAGTAGGGCTGGATACGGATCTGTAATTGACATTACTTTTGTCACTTCATCCCTTTTTCGGGAAGCAACCTGGCGTCATTACGATAGTTATACGGGCAGCGATCATACGGCACTTCTGTTCACAATAGGGGAGCCACTTGCCAGGGCGCCAAACTTGTGGAGAGAATCGTATCAGCTGGATACTTATAATCCCTTGGCCTTTTCAGTGGCCATTCAGTCGCTGGGCACATCTGGCAATGCTGAGGCCAGAGCATGCCAAATGGTAGCCCAAATTCAGAGTGCCTGCAGTAGTAGCATGCTACGCCACAAGCGGTTCATGCGACAACAAACGCCTATGTATTGGTGGAATGCACAAATAGGTGACATTCGACGCAAATGCAGCCAGGCGAGAAGAAGCTACAAACGCGCCCGCGGTAGGCCCACATGTGCAGAAAAGCAAGTAGCATACCAGGAGGCTAGAAGACAGTTGAAGAAGGCCATCCGGACAAGCAAAAGAGAATGCTTCTTAGAATTGTGCGACTCAGCCGAATATGACCCTTGGGGCAGGGCATATAAGATAGTTGTTAAAAGACTATACGCAGGTAATCAGGTGCAGCCTATGGATCGTTTGGAGCTTAAATCGATTGTTGAAACACTCTTTCCAGAAAGATTAAGCTCCATTCATGCCCCTGAGACCATGTCTGCCGTTCAGGGCTCAACGAGCAGCCACATTGACTTAGTAACGGACGAGGAAATATTAGTAGCTCTCAGAGGTCTTAGACTTAACTCAGCCCCAGGGCCGGACGGGATCCCAAATCGCCCTCGCCTTGCACCCAATCGCGTTCGCGGAATTATACAACGAATGTATAATTCATGAGACGTTCCCTGCAACCTGGAAAATCCAGAACTAGGTATTGGCTCCTAAGATTGGCAAACCACCGGATGAGCCATCTTCATACAGACCAATCTGTCTCTTAGACACCATGGGAAAGGTGTTCGAGAAACTGATTTGCTCTAGGCTGGAGAGTGCTATCGCTAGCGCCGGAGGCCTTTCACCTAACCAATTTGGTTTCCGGAAGGCCCGTTCAACAGCAGATGCGCTTAATAAAGTTGTTGGCCTGGCAACATCCGCCATCCAAGGCACCAGATGGAAGCACGGGACGAAGCCTTACTGCATCATTGGACTCTTGATGTAAAGAACGCCTTCAACACAGCTAGCTGGGATATGATACTGGATGCGATGTCACAATTTAATATCCCTAGATATCTAAAAGAGATAGTGAGGAGCTACTTCAGAGGAAGAACACTAATAGACAATACGAGTGAGTGTCCCCAAACCCATATAGTGTCAGCTGGAGTCCCCCAAGGTTCAGTGCTGGGGCCTCTCCTATGGAATATTATGTACGACGGCGTACTGCGCTTGGAACTAACAGCAGGTGCGCACACCATTGGCTTTGCTGATAATGTAGCAGTCGTCACCATAGGAAAGCAGCTTAAAGATACTGAGGATATGTGCAGCGCAAGTATCAATCGCATACGAAGCTGGTTGTCTGGAGCTGGACTAGAGCTAGCGGCGCACAAAACGGAAGTCGTCCTAGTCACCAATCGCAAAGGAGTGGAAACTGCCAATATAAAGATCATCGCATCTAAGAGGGCAATAAAGTATCTTGGCGACATGATAGGCACAAGATTAACTTTCCGCGAGAACTTAGAATATGTGCAGCTGATTCTTGTAGAGCTCTCTCAAGAATCCGCCATCCTCTATGTTGCACCAATATGGTCAAGTGCGATGGCAACGCCGAGCTACAGCCGAGGCATTTGTGCCACTTACAGACTGAGCGCGATCAGAGTCAGCTGCGCTTTTAGGACAGTCTCCGATGACGCGGCACTTGTTATTGCCGGTATGGTGCCACTGGAGGAATTGGTCGCCGAAGCCGTGGAGCGGAACACGCACGAGCCTATACGGCGCGACGCTATCAGGGCGGACAGCATAGCGCGACGGCAAAGACGATGGAATACCTCAACAAAAGGACGCTGGACGCACACGCTCATCCCTGAGCTTGCACCATGGATAAACCGCAAGCATGGTGAGGTTAATTTTTATCTTACACAGATTCTCTCGGGACATGGATGGTTTCGGAGCTACTTGAAGCGCTTTGGCCACGAAGACACTGACGAATGCTCCTGGTGCGGACGAGGACTGGTGGAAGACGCCAAACACGTCTTATTCGAGTGCGGACGCTTCCAAGAGGAGAGGGGTTGTCTGGAGGAGGCTGTGGGCCGCTCCATTAGAGCGGACAATATCGTCAACGCCATGCTGGAATCGGAGGCAGCTTGGAATCTTACAAGCACCTTCGCGGCCACAATTATGACGGAGCTCCGCAGAGTTGAGCGGATAAGGAGTCGGGGTGTCCCAGCCTAAGATAGTGTAAAGCGCTTGCGAAGCAATGCTTTACGGCCGTCCCGCAAGCATCTTGCGCTATCTCTAGTCGCTATCTTTAGTCGCCTCACCTAATGTAATATATAATTTTGTTAATAAGCGGCCAACTGCCTCTTCTAGGCGACGCCTCTCCTCCTGGAAGCGTCCACACTCAAACAGAACGTGTTTGGCATCTTCCACCAGACCTCGTCCGCACCAGGGGCATTCGTCAGTTTCGTCGTGGCCAAAGCGCTTCAAATAGCTCCGAAAGCATCCATGTCCAGTGAGAATCTGCGAAAAATAAAAATTAACCTCACCGTGTTTACGGTTTAGCCAAGGTTCAAGCTCCGTGTTCAAGCATGAACATGCCACTTATATAAACATATTAAAAAATAGGCAATAGTCGATAACCTGCGCGTTATCTGAAGCCAAGTAATAAACATGTCATCCCTTAGCTGCAGCGACCAACGCAGCAAGTAATAAAAATGTAACGCGAGACGTGAGAACGGCTTAGCGATCGAAAAGGGACACTTGACAAACATCTGTGCACTTGTGTGCATGGAATTAATTATAGCCTTCCAGTGCCTGGAAGTATTTTTAAGGTATATAAGCACTAGGATTTTAAGGAATAAACAGTTCAATTTTGGAATCCAAAGGGACCAGAGTTCAATCTGAACTCAAAGAGTTCAGGGTTCCATTTTTGGGCTCAAAAAAAAAATAAATAAAATAAATACAACTTGGAGGATAACATTTTGGTCCTTCGAGCCTTCTCTGTTGTTTTCCCCCACCAGTGGTAAGAGACACAGAGAAGGAACCAGCGTCTTAATGCTGTGAGTTTTTATAAAAACCTCAGCCTAAGATAAAACATTTAATATATTTCTGTTCTCCCCCATCAGAGGTAAGAGGCAGATAATATATAAATGTATTGCTCAAATTCAAACAAGAGAATTTGTAGTGCTGGTTAAATCCGTATTCCCAAAAAAGAGGAACGGAAAAACAAATTCCATAAGAGAATTTGTAAAAGCTGGTAGATCCGTATCTCCAAAGAAGGGGAGCGGACGATCAATTCCTAAAAGAGAATTGTATCGCCAGTGGAAACGTATCCCCAAATAAGGGGAACGAACAAAAATTGCTCAAATTCACAAAAGAGAATTTGTAGCAATAGAGGGCCTTCATCCCCAAACCAATAGGTTGAAGGATGGCTAAGATGACAGGAGCCTTCGGGAAGACGACGACTCTCATCAACTACGCAGAAGCCGCTTCAGAGATGACTGGACCTTCATCAGGAGAGCGCGCACAAATTCTGGGCCCCATGGCAGTATGTTCAAGCGTGAACATGAAGCGCAAATCAAAGCAGATTTGTGCTATTTTGCCAGTAAATCCGTATTCCCACAAATATAAAGGGAACGGACAACTTTAAGTCCAAAAAGGACAACTAAAGTCCAAAGAGGACAACTTAAAAAAAAAGAAATTGCTCAAATTCGGAAATGAGAATTTGTAGCAATAGAGGGTCCGCATGAAGGAAGACTACGATGACAGGAACCTTCGGGAAGATGACAGGACTCTCATCAACCACACAGAAGCCCCTTCAGAGACGAGTGGACAATCATCAGGAGGGCAGTTCTGAGCACACACAAATTTTGGGCCCCCTGGCAGTATGTTCAAACATGAACATGCGACAAAAATTAAAATACTAAAAAATTAAAATTTCTCAGCCACAAATCTTAGGCCCCTGGCAGTATGTTCAAGCATGAACATGCCACTTATATAAACATATTAAAAAATAGGCAATAGTCGATAACCTGCGCGTTATCTGAAGCCAAGTAATAAACATGTCATCCCTTAGCTGCAGCGACCAACGCAGCAAGTAATAAAAATGTAACGCGAGACGTGAGAACGGCTTAGCGATCGAAAAGGGACACTTGACAAACATCTGTGCACTTGTGTGCATGGAATTAATTATAGCCTTCCAGTGCCTGGAAGTATTTTTAAGGTATATAAGCACTAGGATTTTAAGGAATAAACAGTTCAATTTTTGTTCTCACAAAGAGAAGAGTTCAATCTTTGAATTCGGTAAATGTGGAGTGTTTCATTTCGACTCTCTAACACTCCGGGATGAGCGTGTGCGTCCATCGCCCTTTTGTTGAGCGGTTCCACCTTCTTTGCCATCGTGCAGTGCTGTTTGCCCTGATAGCGTCGCGCCGTATAGGCTCGTGCGTGTTCCGCTCCACGGCTTCGGCGACCAATTCCTCCAGTGGCACCATACCGGCAATAACAAGTGCCGCGTCATCGGAGACTGTCCTAAAAGCGCAGCTGACTCTGATTGCGCTCAGTCTGTAAGTGGCACAAATGCCTCGGCTGTAGCTCGGCGTTGCTATCGCACTTGACCATATCGGTGCAACATAGAGAATGACGGACCTAATGACGCTCAGTGGGAGGAGACGTCGTTGTTGTCTTGGTCCCCGCGTGTTAAGCATAGTTCTTGAGAGAGCTCTACAAGAATCAGCTGCCTTCTTATGCACATATTCTAGGTGCTCGCGGAAAGTTAACCTTGTGTCTATCATGTCGCCAAGATACTTATTGGCAGTTTCCACTCTCTTGCAACTGCTGACTAGGACGACTTCCGTTTTGTGCGCCGCTAGCTCTAGTCCAGCTCCAGACAACCAGCTTCGTATGCGATTGATACTTGCGCTGCACATATCCTCAGTATCTTTAAGCTGCTTTCCTATGGTGACGACTGCTACATCATCAGCAAAGCCAATGGTGTGCGCACCTGCTGGTAGTTCCAAGCGCAGTACACCGGCGTACATAATATTCCATAGGAGAGGCCCCAGCACTGAACCTTGGGGGACTCCAGCTGACACTATATGGGTTTGGGGACCCTCACTCGTATTGTATATTAGCGTTCTTCGTCTGAAGTAGCTCCTCACTATCTCTTTTATCTATCTATTTAGGGATATTATATTGTGACATCGCATCCAGTATCATATGCCAACTAGCTGTGTTGAAGGCATTCTTTACATCAAGAGTCGCAATGATGCAGTAGTGCTTCGTCCCGTGCTTCCATCTGGTGCCTTGGATGGCGGAAGCTGCCAGGCCTACAACTTTATTAAGCGCATCTGCTGTTGAACGGGCCTTCCGGAAACCAAATTGGTTAGATAAAAGGCCTCCGGCGCTAGCAATAGCACTCTCCAGCCTAGAGCAAATCAATTTCTCGAACACTTTTCCCATGGTGTCTAAGAGACAGATTGGTCTGTATGAAGATGGACTTTCCACGTTGCGGGGAACGTCTCATGAATTAGACATTCGTTATATAATTCCTCGAAGACGGTTGGGTGCAAGGCGAGGACTAGCTTTAGCGCACGATTTGGGATCCCGTCCGGCCCTGGGGCTGAGTTAAGTCTAAGACCTCTGAGAGCTACTAATATTTCCTAGTCCGTTACTAAGTCAATGTGGCTGCCCCTTGAGCCCTAAACAGCAGACATATTCTCAGGGGCATGAATGGAGCTTAGTCTTTCTGGAAAGAGCGTTTCCACAATCGATTTAAGCTCCAAACGATCCATAGACTGCATCTGATTACCTGCATATAGTCTTTTAACCACTATCTTATATGCCCTGCCCCAAGGGTCACATTCGGCTGAGTCGCACAATTCTAAGAAGCATTCTCTTTTGCTTGCCCGAATGGCCTTCTTCAACTGTCTTCTAGCCGCCTGGTATGCTATTTGCTTTTCTACACATGTGGGCCTACCGCGGGCGCGTTGGTAGCTTCTTCTCGCCTGGCTGCATTTGCGTCGAATGTCACCTATTTGTGCATTCCACCAATACATAGGCGTTTGTTGTCGCATGAACCGCTTGCGGCGTAGCATGCTACTACTGCAGGCACTCTGAATTTGGGCTACCAATTGGCATGCTCTGGCCTCAGCATTGCCAACAGTGCCCAGGTACTGAGTGGCCTCTGAAAAGGCCAAGGGATTATAAGTATCTAGCTGATACGATTCTCTCCACAAGTTTGGCGCCCTGACAGGTGGCTCACCTATTGTGAACAGAAGTGCCGTATGATCGCTGTCCGTATAGCTATCGCAATGACGCCAGGTTGCTTCCCGAAAAAGGGATGAAGTGACAAAAGTAATGTCAATTACAGATCCGTATCCAGCCCTACTGAAGGTGTACTCTTGGCCAGTATTGAGCAATGCAACATCTAATGTCGCGAAGATCTCCAGAAGGATACGGCCTCTGGCATTAGTTGTGTGGCTACCCCATTCTAACGCCCATGAATTGAAGTCGCCTGCTATAATGGTCTTCCGACCCCTAGCATCCACGGCAAGCTCATCAAGCGTCGCTGTGAAATCGCTGAGCTGCATGCTGGGGGCCAGGTAGCAACTGTATAGCCATAAGTTATCGTATCGGCCGCATACGAATCCATTGAATGGCTTAACATCTAAGAGCACATTCGTTGAACCGCCACATGCCCATAGTGCTGCTTTGCCAGTACTGTCTGTTGCCCACGTTCTGGGACAGCTGGTCTTACAGTGATGAGGTTCACTGAGAAAGGCTACGTCTATAAATTTTTCTCTTACAGTCTGCTCTAATAGATCTTGTGCAGCTACACAATGATTTAAGTTAAGCTGAAGAAACCTTAACATTTCATTTTACGCGCAGCTTCACGGTAGGATGGGCATTTGAAGCTGCCTGCTGAATGGTCTGTCTGCTTTTCGCCTTTACGGACGCAGAGGCTACATTTGAGCGGCTTGGTGCATTATTTTGCACTGTGACCCATCTCGCCACACCTGAAACAGGCACCCTTCAGGTCACAGTCGCTAGCGCAGTTAGCGGTTATATGACTGTAATCGAGGCAGTTGAAGCAGCGTTTGGGCTGGTCCACGGCTCATCCTATCCTAATTTTGGACAGCTCGAGCAGAGTTTTGGCTTTCCCAACCGGGGGAGTAACTGTAGCTCTTTGCTGTCCACCGTAAGCTGACCGAAGCGATTTAATAACCGCAATGGGGAGTGAGCTATCTTTCAACTCCACCCTGATTGCCTCTAGTATCTCCTCTTTGCTCGCTAGTTCATCAAGATCACAAATCTCAATGTGCGCCGTTTCGGTAAGTGTTTTAACTACCGCTCTGTCGCCCAATGCCTTGCCTACAGCAAGTGTAAATGTGTATGTGAATGTGTGTGTGTATGCAAGCTCACATCGCTACCCAACCGAACGAACATCAACTGCTTGGGGGTTCTAATAGTGCTACAGGCAGCAAGAATATCTATCGCACACAAGCACATAAATGCTTACACATATAGCGAGGAAGTGTAAATGTGTGTGTATGGTCATCGGGAAATAATATTCGTTATGCAAATCAACAATTTCATACCCTTTCCACAAATAATCATGAAAACGCAAACATTTTGCATGAGCATGGCAAAGCAGTTTAAGAATTCGGTATACTCTTTGCTCAGAAGGGAACCAATGGGATCGCGACTCGCGAGTCGAGAAGAAATTTCAATTTTTGTGAGCTGCTTGCTGTTTGTGCCAGCATACATATATTTTTGTGAGAAGAGAGCAGAGAGTAAAAAAGCATGGGGCAGAAAGAGAAAGAGAGCAAGGGAAAGAGCGGCACATGTCAGGCATTTTTGGAATATCGACCGTCACCGTCGAGCGCTCGAAGCGGAATGATTCAGCAATTTTTTCTCCCGACCCTAAAAGTAAAAACCCGAGCCAATACGAAGTTGATGGGGCTCTAAAGACAAAAAAATAAGTGTGCACATTAACTTGTTCCACTTGTCCAGTCTATGTGTTGTATGGTTAGTGCTAATACCCAACCTATTTCATATGTCCATAACCATTGGTTTGAATAAATTTTTTTTTTGTCTTCAAATTTATCACAAATTTGTAACATATATATGTAACATATTTGATCAAATTTATGCTTTTGCAATCAATTTTCAAAAAGCTTCATAAACATGTATCTAAAATATCAAATGATCTGCAGAGGTGCTTGATTTGCTTTGCTCAATAGCAGATATTTCTTGTAGCAGATAATTATTGAATACCATCACTAACCATACAACACATAGACTGGACAAGTAGAACAAACTTTTTTCACGCACAAAAATATGAGCGAATTGCCGCACAACTTCGTATTTGTTCGGTTTGGGCAATTCGAGCTCGGGCAGTCAAAATATGGAACGACAAATTCATTCGACCGGGATGGTCATATTTTCATATGAGCATTTTCTATGCGCTATTTTACTTTACTCTCCCTCTCTCTTTTTTCTCTCTCTATCTCTCTCTATCGCAAGTCGTAGAGGCTCATTTGACAGTCACTCTACAATTCAAACCATACAAAATAGGCAAGCTACTGAATAGCGCAGGTAGCAAGAATAACAAACTGAAAATGTTGGTCCCTGGAATTGCTACAGACAGCGCTTTAATACCCTTCCCAAAAATCTTTACGAAAACATTAAAATTTTGCATGAGCATGGCAAAGACGTTTAAGAGTTCGGCATACTCTTACTAAGAAAGACAGATGGGATCGTCGCGAATCGCCACTCGCGAACAAATTTCAATTTTTGTGGGCTGCTCGCTTTTGCTCGCATAGAGTGAGAGTGAGAGAGAAAAAAGAGAGAGGGAGAGTAAAGAAATATAGCACATAGAATTTGCACATATGAAAATATGCCCATGCCGGTTGAGCGATTGCACCGCAATGAATTCGTCGGATCATATTTTGACTCCGCGAGCCTGAATTGCCCAAACCGAAAAATACGAAGTTGAGTGGTCCCTTGGCTCCAGTGCTGCCAGTTTGACAATTTAGTTTCTAGATCTGGCCGCTTTTAAAAAAATTTGAAACTTTTATTTTGTAAATGCTATTAGCCACAAATCTAGCAACTTTAAATTATTTTTTAGCAATTTCAGCAACTTTATTATAAAACTAGCAATTCTTATATTTTTCTTCACTGTTTTTTGCATTTTGTATGCCTTTTTTACGATTAAGATATCGGAACTTGTATTTAACCCAGTTTTTCGATTATATGAATTAGTTTATGGTGTTTGATAACTCCTTAAATGTGATTGGTGAACAAGAACAAGATGCCGAAAGTATATAAGCAAAGTTTTCGTGATACCTAGCTGCAAGATGACGAGTTCAAGCAATGGATTCGTAAGGATTGCACTGATCAAACACGCGCTTATTGTGCGTATTGCAAATCAACTATTAACGCTAAGCTTTTTGACATCCGCCACCACGGTGAATTGTGTACCGATATTTGGTTAAGACACTAACCATACAACACATAGACTGGACAACTGGTACAAATTAAATGTGCACACTTATTTTTTGACTTTAGAGCCTAGCTTCGTATTTGCTCGGGTTTTTACTTTTAGGGTCGGGAGAAAAAATTGCTGAATCATTCCGCTTCGAGCGCTCGGGTGTGATGGGTCGATTTTCCAAAAAGGCCTGACATGTGCCGCTCTTTCCCTTGCTCTCTTTCTCTTTCTGCCCCATGCTTTTTACTCTCTTCTCACAAAAATATATGTATGCTGGCACAAACAGCAAGCAGCTCACAAAAATTGAAATTTTTTCTCGACGTCGCGAGTCGCGATCCCATTGGTTCCCTTCTGAGCGAAGAGTATACCGAATTCTTAAACTGCTTTGCCATGCTCATGCAAAATGTTAGCGTTTTTATGATTATTTGTGGAAAGGGTATGAAAGTGTTGATGTGCATAACGAATATTATTTCCCGATGACCATACACACACACATTTACACTTCCTCGCTATATGTGTAAGCATTTATGTGCTTGTGTGCGATAGATATTCTTGCTGCCTGTAGCACTATAAGAACCCCCAGCAGTTGATGTTCGTTCGGTTGGGTAGCGATGTGAGCTTGCATACACACACACATTTACACTTCCTCGCTATATGTGTAGGCATTTATGTGATTGTGTGGCAATATTCTTGCTGCCGCCTGTAGAGCACTTTTAGAACCCCCAGCAGCAGTTGATGTTCGTTCGGTTTGGTAGCTGCTCTGAGCTTGCATACGCACACACATTCACATACACATTTACACTTCCTTGCTATATGTGTAAGCATTTATGTGCCAGTGTGCGATACACTTGCTGCATGTAGCAATTTTAATTTCCCAGCGATTGTTGTGTGGTAGCTGATGTGAGTCTACACACACACATACATATGTGTACGTTTGTGATGTGATAATCACAATCGCCGAGTATCACTTGTATAGGCATTTGAATGAATGCTCTGCCTGGGGCATTTGCATGTTTCGTGCATGGGGTCTCGAATATTAATAAAACATAATACATGTATATTTTTGTTCTTTAGTGGAAAATATGTCCACATAAACGAATGCATATTTTTGCATAAAAGGTCAATTTTACCTGGATATCTAGGTATTTCTTTAAAAGGGTTATATGTGACCTGAATTTGTGCAATCATTTGAACAAACTTGTCCCATTTTTGCATATTTAGAAAAAAAAATGTTTTTGTCCTGTTTTCTGTCCTTTTTTTTTAGATTTCAGCCTTTTTTTTCCATATTTTACGGCAGTTTGCCTTTAAAAAAAAAAAAAAAAAAAATTGGCATCACTGACGCACACACATACACATTTACACTTCCTCGCTATATGTGTAGGCATTTATGTGCCTGTGTGCGATATTATTGCTGCCGCCTGTAGAGCACTTTAGAACCCCCAGCAGCAGTTGATGTTCGTTCGGTTTTGTAGCTGCTCTGAGCTTGCATACGCACACACATTCACATACACATTTACACTTCCTTGCTATATGTGTAAGCATTTATGTGCCAGTGTGCGATACACTTGCTGCATGTAGCAATTTTAATTTCCCAGCGATTGTTGGTGTGGTAGCTGATGTGAGTCTACACACACACATACATATGTGTACGTCTGTGATGTGTGGTAATCATCATCGTCGAGTATCAGTTGTATAGGCATTTGAATGAATACTCTGCCTGGGCATTTGCATGTTTCGTGCATGGGTCTCGAATATTGGGCGTGTGCAAATATATATATGTATATATAAAGTGTAAACATTTTTTTATATATATGAGTATATATTCAAAATTTCAAGTCTCTAGCTCTAATAGCGCCGAAAAATATTGCGTTCAAACGGACAGACGGACAGTAAGACGGACATTGCACAAAACCCAACAGACCTTTTTCCCTTTTTGGGAACAGAGTCTAAAAAAGAATGAACTCTCTAGCTCTTATATTTTCGGAAATCGACGCGTTCACACATACGGAGAGACGGACATGGCTATATCGACTCAGCTTGTCACCCTGATCAAGAATATATATATACTTTATGGGGTCTGTCACGCCTCCTTCAGCCTGTTACATACTTTTAACAAAACCATTATACCCTGATTTCCCATTTTCAATGGGCTCAGGGTATGAAAACATAAAAAATTCTTCACTTTTAATAAAAAACCTGGACAATTCCGAGTCAGATCGTGACTCCGGGACATTACCTCCAAAAGCGGGGGTCCCGGAATTCCAGGACGGATGGCAACTCTACATAAAACATACACACATAAAAACGTATATAGACATTTGATTAACAAAATTAATAGTTTTGTTGTAAACATATACCTGCCAAGGATGGTCTCTTTTATCACATTTTTTCTAACACATTTTTTGCGGTTCAGTGGAAAAATAGGCGTGCCGCTGTGCTGTCGGCAAGTAAAAAGTAAGAAACGTGTGCCCCTATTTTAAAAGGCAATATCCTAATTACCTTACACCTCTGCTGCCATCAAACATAGCAGTTTCCTCTTGAAATTTATGGGTTCGTTATTTAGTGGAACTATGAACAAAGATATTGTTTTCCCAAACTGCGACAGGTGGTGGAACAGCAGGCCACCGTCACAGTTTACATGGGCAGGCAGTCAAAAGGTACAAAATGTAAATAATTGTGGATTGAACAGAAAGAATAATTATTAAATTTTGTAGTAAAAAAAAATGAAAAGAAGATGAAAACAAGTGCGTGGATGTCAAAATTTCAGAGACTTTGGCTCCAAATAAGTGAATTTCATTGGAGTTATGAATCAATAATATTACAACGGAAAATGTATAGACTATATAAATGACAATAAGTGTGCTATATACATGTATATATATTAAATATACATATATGTATATCTTATGTTGTCTGAAATTTACGCGTTCATACACACGAGAAATGCAAATAGGCATACCATAACCATACCATTCTGCTTATATTCCTAATTTTTTAATGTTTTTAAATTAATGGTTTTAGAGAATAACAAGTAAGATTGGATATCCTAAAAATTTCACTCGTTTAGTTACACTCAAATTAAACATTTTATGTATGAACACATACTTACAGCCTGCAAAGTTATGCAGCGACGACTGTGATTGAATAGTAAATTGATTGTATAATAACTTTTCATTTAAATTAACTTACATAATAACTTTTGCAGAGGTAATAACAGTATAATGTTTGTAGCAGAAGTGTCTCGTCTATGAACTATTAAGCGAATTTAGGAAAGGGTGGCAGGTATGAAATATATGAAAAAGAAAAGCGGGACGCCGAACAAATAGTACTTTATTTTGAATAGGGGTTAGAATGAAGTATTATTAAAATTATGAAAATAATGATAGAGGAATTCAATTGTAACTGTTCCTTATATACATACATATGTGTGTACATCTATACTTCTATACTATCTATACTTCAGACGGTTATAGCTATATAAAAAATGTAAAAAAATGTATATAAAATATAAAATGTAAAAATTACATAATCTGCGTATCCATATATCACTAACCATACAACACATAGACTGAACAACTAGAACAAACTTTTTTCACGCACCAGAATATAAGCCTAGGGACCACTCAACTTCGTATTTTTTCGGTTGGGCAATTCAGGCTCGGGTAGTCAAAATATGATCCGACGAATTCATTGCGGTGCAAGCGCTCGACCGGGATGGTCATATTTTCATATGAGCATTTTCTATGCGCTATTTTACTTTACTCTCCCTCTCTCTTTTTTCTCTCTCTATCTCACTCTATGCGAGCACAAGCCAGTTGACCACAAAAATTGAAATTTGTTCGCGAGTGGCGATTCGCGACGATCCCGTCTGCCATTCTTAGTAAGAGTATGCCGAACTCTTAAACGGCTTTGCCATGCCCATGCTCATGCAAAATTTTAGTGTTTTCGTAAAGATTTTTGGGAAGGGTATGAAAGCGCTGATGTGCATAGGCATTACTTTTTCGTGATGAGCATGCACACACACATTTACAGTGTCTTGCTATATGTATGAGCATTTATGTGACTGTGTGCGAAACTTTTGCTGCCTGTAGCAATTGCAGGGCCCAACATTTGCAGATCGTTGTTTTTGTAGGCTTAGGCCTTAGTTTAAGAGTTCGGCATACTCTTACTAAGGTATGTATGTAATTGTTAACTAGTAAAATCAACCTGATTGCCAAAATAGAATTTAAGGTATCAATATGCAGCTTGTTCCTTAATTAGCTTTTCCACGTCAGGATTTGACCACGGCAACGACAGCAAAGTGATAACTAATGCACCCAGGTCCGAAAAGTTTTTGTTTCCTGCTGAGTCTGTGTGGTTCTGAACTTCAGTTCAGAAAGATACGACACTTTCTTTATCTCTCCATTCTAAAAGCTTTGTATATAAACTGCACTTGCAGTATTTGCAAAATGCCTTATTGGGAACGCGGCAATTCCATTTTTTTTTAATGGGTCGTTTAACCGCGACACCCTAAATTTCAGTTTGTAAATTTCCTTTGACATTTTTGTTAAACTTTTGAAAACTTAATGATCGATCGACAAATGTATTTTCGATTACATGGCTACAGCGTTTGAAATAGGAATACATCCAATAACCTAACTAAGTGATACATCGTAAAATATGTTGCAATAAAGCAATATTAAAACTATGATATTGATTTACTTGACAAATTTTATAAACAACCTTTAACAATTAAAAGGATGAAAAAAGGTCAAAATAATATAAAAAAAAGGCATTTTTTCCGGACAGGGGCTGTTTCTAAATTTTTGCGTCAGTTGTAATTTCAAAATTTGTACGTGTATACACATCCAAGTGTGTATACATATTACAAGAATTGCGATTGTATTGTTTTGTTTTGTCACAAGCTGCTGATCAGTTGACCAGCTGATCAGCTGTGAATTTATTTAGGTTTAGCTAACGATTACATGTTATTTTCAAAAGACCTAGGTTCAAATACCGATGGAAACTTTTTATTTATTAATCGAAAACTTATCAATTTTATTTTTTAAATTCATTAATATTTATATATTTATGTTAAAATGCTTTCTGTCATCTTAGGAATTGCTGCTAAGCTATTATATGCATGAATTATGCAGTTGGCCACAACAAACTTTTTTCCCGATTTGCCACGCCCCCAATGGGCGTAGATATATCAGCCATAGCTTTTTGAACTTGGTATGATAACTCACCTATGGGCGGAAGAGTTTTCCGATTTGCAACGCCCCTATTGAGCGGATCGGGAAAATTTTTACACTTTATAATTCGCGAGAATATGAGTATATGTTTAAAATTTCAAGACGGACGGACAGCAAGACTGACATTGCACAGAATAAAGGACGCAATTGTTTAACTGACATTATTAGCTTTATTTACCTTTATATTTATAATAATTGATTTTCTTATAGTTATAGTTATATTATATTTGTATATACAGCGTAGCTTTCACGTTGCACTTTTACGAATGACAAAATTTGCACATTCCGACATGTGTTTAATAAAAAGTACCGTTTAGTTCAGATCCGTCAAATTTTATAAGATAACAATCGCGTTTGGATCATTCATTTTGCATTTTCAACCAATCATATTTAGAGCATATGGAAGTGGCAATTATGAGACTTCCTTCGATCGCTCATGAGATTAATCATTATTTAATTATCAAGGGGACTAGAAAAAGACTCCTCAAGACGATTTCTGTTAACAGTCAATAGTGCATAATATCAAAAGTCAAATCGCCGTAAGGCAATACTATAACAAACAAGTAAGAGCGTTGCAGTTGGGCAACAAATGCGTGATACTCTATTCCCTTAGGTGCATTTTACTTATTTAATAAACGAAATACTTGGACAATTAGCAAACGTACATGGCAAGCATACATACATACATATATACAGATTTACTTACATACTATCGAGCACGCACATTAAGCGATTTTCTATGCATGCATACAAAAGTCTGCATGCTATAATATTCTATAAATTGCGATTGAATTATGAATTTTTCTATCAATTGTCAGTTAGTTTGATCATAAGGCGCTCTAGCAGTGCCTTATTAGGTGTGTATGTTCGATTCCCGCAGAAAACTTTTTTTTATAAAAATTTTTTATTTACCTTTTAATTTTATTTATATTTGAATATTTATTATAAATGTTTGCTGCCACCTTAGCAATTGATCATACGCTATTTAAAAACATACGCATATGAATTGTGCATTAAAGCACTAGAAACTGCTTTTCCGATCTGCCAGGCTGGCAGTGGGCAAGCGTTTTTTCTATACATGCATACACACATAGATACAAATATTTGTACATGTATACACATCCGAGTGTGTACACATATTCTAAGAATTGCGATTGAAATGTGATTTTTTTTTAGAAGCTATAGCAGTGAACTTTTTATACCCTGAACCCATTGAAAATGAGAATTAAGGGTATAATGGTTTTGTAAAAAGTATGTAACAGACAGAAGTATATATATTCTTGATCAGCATAAAAAAATTAGTTTTTTGAGCTCTGTCCGTCTGTCTGTTCATCCGTCCGTCCGTCCGTATGAACGTCGAGATTTCGGAAACTACTAAAGCTAGAGAGCTGAAATTTCACATCAACACTCACATTAATTTTAATTAATTAATTTTCAGATTTTGGATGCCCCGCCCCCTTCACCCCCAATTTGAAAAAAACGCATTTCAAATAGTAAAGACTTGCAATTTGGCAAATATACATTTGGATGCTTTTAATATATTCTGAAAGTTTCATGATGATCGTTCATTTAGAAATGGAGTTATAAGCGTCCAAAGTTCAGCCCAACCCACCCCCAAGCCACAGCAGCAACTGCGCAGTTAGCAGAGCGCGCGCTCATAAGTACTTAAAGAACTTCTTTTGCAGGGTTCAGCCGTCTCGACTAGAGCATTCTTACTTGTTTAGGTTTAGCTAGAGGATTATTAATCAGGGCAGTGGTGTTGGTGGTAAGTGCTATGCAACGTGCGCGAGTGGCGTGGGTTCAAACCGCCAAAATCATATTTTTTCCATTTATAATTTCAATTCATTTATATGAGTTGTGAAAAAGACTACGAATTAACAAGGGGATCAAAATGTATGAAATTTTAAAGAGATCGAATTAGAATTTGATTTATCGAGACTCAACTGTATAAATAAATAGACAAGTAAGAAAGCTTTAGTCGAGACTGCTCGACTACGAAATCCAAGAATGCTTCGATTCTACAACCCTAAGAAGCTATACACGCTGATCTACGCTTGTACACCTGTGTGTATGTGTAAGCATTGCAGGCGGTTTGCTGTCTCGCTGCCTCTGTTGCTGGGCCGCGTGGGTTTTGCTGCCAAAACTTCTTGATTAATACTTCTGTTTCTAGATGGACAATGCTCCGATTATGATCATGACATTAATATCTATCTGCCAAACCAAACTGTATGTCTCTAGTATTTGAAATAAATTTTTTACACAATTATATATATATATATATTATATAGATATATATATATATATATATATAATTAATATATTATATATATATATATATATATATATATATATATATATATATATATATATGTAAAAGACTTTTAAATTTAGTTTAACGGATTTTGCGTTTTACTTCCGATGGAGATTGAAGTTGTGTTTATATTTACGGGGTTAATTTGGGTTCCGCTCCTGAATTCCAAACAATAGATAATTGTAACAACTGTAAACCGTGTACCGAACCAAATAACATTAAAGCGTTTATTTTTCGTCAGTATGCTTGCACAGAATCGGAAATCCTGATTATTACAATCAAATGTCAAAACGACTGGGTGGGTAATAATAGTAAGTGTAACAATAAGGCGGTAAATACGAAAGAGATTTATGATCGCCAAGCTGTAACAGAAATGCCCAACCCTCGGTCAAGGATATCTCATGTTGTGTTAAAACTGCTTACCGTGAAATTTGTTTGTTTTGTGGATGTGGTTACATAATATTACCATATAATATATAATTCCATTAATGAAGCATATCTCATTGTCAATGAAAATGTGTTTTTTTTTTTAAATTAATTTATACAAAAGCAACTTGTGTTATGCATTTATGCAGATTAGAAACTTATTAAGTTAAAAGTACATGTAATAAAAAATTAAAATTAAAAATTAAACGGTGTGTAAGCCTGTTTAATTAAATTATTATCAAGTGGTTACATTTGTATACCCTTAGCCCATTGAAGATGGGAAATCAGGGTATGATGGTTTTGTTAAAAAAAAATGTAACAGGCTGAAGGAGGCGTGGCAGACCCCAGGGTGACGAGAAAAGTTGATATAGCCATGTCTGTCTGTCCGTATGCTTGAACGCGTCGATTTCCGAAGATATAAGAGCTAGAAACTTAATTCTTTTTAGACTTTGTTCCCAAAAAGGGAAAAAGAGTCTATTGGTTTTGTGCAATGTCCGTCTTGCTGTCCGTCCGTCTGTTCGTCTGTCCGCCTGTC
>JAUESO010000536.1:0-34752 GCA_030914385.1 Drosophila antonietae | reverse complement strand
AAATGCCCCAGGCAGAGCATTCATTCAAATGCCTATACACTTGATACTCGGCGATTGTGATTATCACATCACAAACGTACACATATGTCAGCAATTTTTTTTTATCAGCAATTTTTTCTCCCGACCCTAAAAGTAAAAACCCGAGCAAATATGAAGTTGATGGGGCGCTAATGTCAAAAAATAAATGTGCACATTAATTTGTTCCAGTTGTCCAGTCTATGTGTTGTATAGTTAGTGGCTAGAGTCTTCAAATCTTCTGCATATATATAGATAATAATTTAATACAATTTCGGTTTTTGTCAGATTTTGGATTCCGGTCCCCAATTCATTCCCCCACCCCTAAATGTGTAAGAAATGTATTTCAAATATTAGAGACATACAGTTTGGTTTAGCCTATGGATATGAATGTCATGATCATAATCTGAAAGTTTGATTACGATTGTCCGTCTAGAAACAGAATTATTAATAAAATAAGTTCTCGCAGCAAGACACGCGTGGAAAAGCAAGCAAGACGAATGCAATGCGTACACACATACAGAATGAATATGATTGAATAGAATATTATATATACATATTAATTGACCGACAATTATACTAAAGAATTTCAATTATATAAAATAGAAAATATGTACCTGTATGTGTCCTCATATGTCTTTTTAGGAGACTAGGCCTATCGAATGCTTTTCTGCAGACTTCGCAAGGCAGTAAGGATCTTTCGGATTTGCCCATTCGTTTTCTCACTTCTCCGTATTGACAACTTGTAAAACTAATATCTTTAATTGAAAATTTATTTATTTCATCCATCGACGTAGATGATGTAGTTGAGTTGTCAATTGTGCTATCATTAAGTGACAATAAGGAACCAGAGGAGTCACTTAACATTGACTTTTGTTCGTCCTCACTTACTGGCGGAGATAGTGGAAAATTCGTTGTTTTATACATTAATGTTAGTGACAAATCAAGAGGAGTATCTGAAAAAGTACAATAGATATTTTAAAAAATTTTTCGATTTTTTTTTTGTGTGTAAATACCCTGTAGAATCGAATCCATTGCTTTTCTATAAAGTGTGGATCGAACTGTCAAAAATATACTGTCTTCCGGTCGTTCAGGAATATAATAAGTAATTAATTCCTGATAAGTTTTGATTGGTTTTATAACTTCATACAATGGATCTCCTTTAATCATCGAACTAATTACATTTACCGTGGAATCAAATGAACTAGCAACTTTAAGAAATCTTATCCAATTACAATGGATAGTGTGCTTTCCATAAGTGTATGAAATTTCATGATATAAACCATACCGGTATCTTAACTGAAAAATAGAGTAAATATATATAATTAACATTAAACAAGATAGTAAAATAAGCAAATAAGATAAATAAATAGTCAGAATTGCGTGACTAGGAAAACCCTGCGTAAAGTCGATATTTACATACATACAGTCTCGAACTATACTCATGCCGTAGGACGACTTTGCGCACCTTCTCATGTGAGACATCGATTCCACATTCTTCCTTTACCTCTTTGGCAAGGCTTCTGGAAGAAATATGCGGATTACTGTTCACTTTTCTTAGAATTAGCCTCTCTACTCGGTTAGTTAGCTTTCTTTTCGGCACTCCTCCCGTCTTTGAAAGCAGCCTGTTTTCCTTTTCGGCCCGATTTAGCGGATTATAAACCGTTCTCCTGGGCACAGAAAACGTGTCCATCAATTCTGGAACGGATTTGCCCATCTCGTGGTTGTAATAGATGAGCTGCACCATCTCAAAGCTTAATCGCTTCCCAGTCATATTTTTAAAATATTAAATGTGTTATTATACTCGCAACTAGCGAAAATTGTCAACCAATTGACAAAAAATGTGAAAGAATATGTGCATAGATGCCGAGAATATGCAGAGACAGCGGTAAAATACCGTTACTTCTAAGAAAAAGACCAACGCAGATGTGCAAAACAAAGTGTGCCAACACATTATTAACACTGTTATTATTGAATGATATTTGTTTTAGTTGATTTATTTGTTACATATTGAATATTTTGCTTTTTTTGTTTATATATATTAATTAAAGAAATAATATTAAACAGATTCCCATTTTTATTAAAAAATTGTTTTTTTTTGCATTATTGACTTAGATATTTGCATCTAAAGTCAAAAAATCAAATTTTTTCTTAGTGTGCCAACTCATTCTTGACAGACTGTACATACATACATACATGTAGATACATATCAATTTGTTTGCTATTTATTTACATATTTTACATATCGCTTTTATTAAAATTGATACAGCTCTCGCGACGTACAACCTGGCACAACTGACTTCGGCATCGTCTGTTTACATTTTAGCATTAACATCGTTTTATTCTTTCTTCGTTTCGAAAAAAAATACTGTTCGACTACGAGATCCCCTGAACCATTCTTCGAATCAACATTCCAAGAATGCTTCGTTTCGATTCTGCACACGTAACTAACTTTTCATGCAAAAACACGGTTGTACGCCTGTATGAGTGTAAGTATTGCAGGCGTCTTGCTGTCTCGCTTGCTCTGCCATGTGGGTTTTGCTGCGAGAACTTATTTGATTAATAATTCTGCTTCTTGACGGACAAGCGTAATCAATGTTTCAGATTATGGCCATGACATCCATAATTATATGACAAACCAAATTGTAGGTCTCTTGTATTTGAAATACATTTTTTACACATTTGGGGGTGTGGGGGTGAATAGGCTACCGGAACCCAAAATCTGACAGAAACTGTATTAAATTAGTAAATATGTACATATATATATATATATATACATACATATATATATATATATATATACATATATATATATATATATATATATACATATATATATATATATATATATATATGCAGAAGACTTGGAGACTCTAACCACTAACTATACAACACTGAGAGGCATAGAGAGAGTGAGTAAGAGAGTAAGTAAAGAAAGAATAGCACACAATTATGCTCCATATTAGAATAGAATCATTTCGTTCGAGCGCTGGCAGCGAACTGAATATCAACTACGACATTTTCGCTGCCCGAGGAGTAAATTACAGAGCCGACCAAATACGAAGATGATTAGGACGGGATATCAAATGTTGTATGGTTAGTGTACGAATCTAACACAAAAAGAATGAACTCTCTAGCTCTTATATTTTCGGAAAGCGACGCGTTCATACATACGGACGGACAGGGCTATATCGACTATTCTCAACTCCCTGTTGGGGACGCCTTCTGCCTGTTACATACTTTTAACAAAACCATCATACCCTAATTTCCCATTTTCAATGGGTTCAGGGTATAAAAAAATATATATATGTATACATACAGTATGTCCATTAATTGTTTGCAAAACGAAAAAATTCATACAAATGCGATTTTGACATCATATTTTACTAGGAAAGACACTTTTATTCATAATTTTTTTTTACAGCGTTCTTCTTATATGTATTCTTAATGATACTAAATAAAAAAATAATGAGAATAGCAACAGAAACATAAAAAATAATTCAAACCAAAAAAAAAAACAGCAAATATTGACTGTCTATTAATTGTTTGCAAAATGCAAACGGTAGTTGAAAGAAGACGGGAAAAAAGCTAACGGAGCATCAAAATCAAAACGGCTGGTCGCGTCTGTTTGCTCGTCTTCCGTGAATTCATTCGCTTAAAAAGTTTCTTGAAATCACTACTACTTCTGATAAAAATTACATTTTTGCAATGCCTGGTAAACGCACTGATGATAATTTGATACAATTAGTGTATTTTAATTATAACAAAGGAAAGACCATCAAAGAGTTAGCTGAAATGTTTAATATTAAGCTTAGAACTGTTTATAATATTATTAGTCGGGCAGAAAAAGAAAATAGACTAGAATTAAACAACTCTAGAGGCAGACCAGCAAAGCTCTATCGACGGGATTGTTCAAAGATTTTAAAGACCGTGGAAAACAATCCACAAACAAGCCTCAGAGAATTAGTTAGTGACATTTGAATAAACCTTCAGAAGTCTGTGTGCCCTGAGACTGTGAGAAAAGTACTTAATTTCCACAGATACTCATCTCATATAGCAAGGAAGAAGCCGTTGTTGTCCGCTATAAATATTGAAAAACGCTTGACCTTCGCTAGACTTAATGTTAACAATCCCCTTAGCTATTGGAATGATGTTATTTTTTGCGACGAGACGAAGATCATGCTATATTATAATGATGGCCCTGGAAAAGTTTGGCGGAAACCAAAAACAGCACTCCAGGCCAAGAATATAGTGCCTACTGTTAAGTTTGGTAAGCTTTCAGTCATGGTGTGGGGTTGTATTTCTTCCAAAGGTGTAGGGCAGGTGCGAATTTTCAACGATACCATGACAAAAGAGTATTATTTAGACATTTTGAAGAAAGAATTGACAGAAAGTGCGAGAAATTTTGGCTTCCTTGATCCAGAAAACACCAATAAGCTCAGATACAAGCTGTATCAGGACAATGATCCGAAGCACAAATCGCTGCTGTGTCGCACTTGGCTGCTTTATAATTGCAGCAAAGTAATTGACACCCCACCCCAGAGCCCGGATCTCAATCCGATTGAGAATTTGTGGGCATTACTTAAGAAAAAAGTGGCCAAACGAAGTCCAACTTCAAAAGTTGACTTGATTCGTTGCATAAACGAGAAGTGGCGCAAAATACCCCAATACTACGACATGAATGCCTTAATAATGTCGATATCGCAACGCCTCAGATGTGTAATGGAAGCTAATGGAGGGCATACCAAATATTAGGCATTTCGATAATGATCTTCAAATGATACAGGTCTCACAATATTAATGTTTGCATTTTGCAAACAATTAATAGACAGTCAATATTTGCTGTTTTTTTTTTGGTTTGAATTATTTTTTTATATTTCTGTTGCTATTCTCATTATTTTTTTTATTTAGTATCATTAAGAATACATATAAGAAGAACGCTGTGCGTGCATATGTTTATGGGAAAATTAAATGGCACTGAATTACGCTCTTAGAATTTTGATAAGGGCTTCGATAAAATAAACAAGAACGCTGCAGTTGGGCGCAACCAAATGCGTGAGACTGTTCCCGTAACTGCATTTTACTTATTTAATAAACGAGATATTTGGGCAATTAGCAAGCGCACATGGCAAGCAACGTTTTTCCTATACATACAGATTTACATACGCTACACACTACACGAGTATACACACTGTCGTCCGCTCACTAAACGATGTTCTATGCATGTACATATGTCTGCATGCTAAAATTTCGATGAATTGTGATTGAATTGTAAATTTTTCAATCGTTTCTTTAGTTTTGTCAGAAGGTGCTCTAGCAGCTACCTGTTTGGTTTTAGTTAAAGAAACTTAGTCCGAGGCAATGGCGCTGGTGATAAGTGCTATGCAAACTGCACTTAGGTGGGTGGGTTCGATTCCCGCAGAAAACTTTTTTCTTATCAAAAATTTTTAACTTCCTACGTTTATTTATATTTGAATATTTATTATAAAATGGTTGCTGCCAGCTTAGCAACTGATCATACGCTATTTATAAACATACGCATATGAATTGTGCATTTAAGCACTGCGCTTCCGATTTGCCATGTTGCTAATCGGCAAGCAATTTTTCTATACATGCATACATATATATAATTATTTATGTGTATACAGATCTGTGTACGTGTATACACATCCAAGTGTGTATACATATTCCAGGAATTGCGATTGAATTGTGAGTTTTTATCAGAAGGCGCCATAGCAGTGAACTTATATGGGTTTGCAGTTTTAGATCAGGGCAGTGGTGTTGGTGGCAAGTGCTATGCAATTTGCGCTAGTGGCGTGGATTTAAATCCCAGCGAAAACATTTTTTTTTTAATGCCATACATGTTATTTTGAAATATCCGGGTTCCAATCCCGCTGGAAGCTTTTCGTGTTTTAATCGAAAACTTTTAACTTTTATTTATTAAATTTATTCATATTTTTATATTTATGTTAAAATGCTTTCTGCCATCTTAGCAATTGCAACTAAGCAATTTGTATCCATGAATTATGCAGTTAGCCACAACAAACTTCTTTGCCGATTTGCCACGCACCCAGTGGGCGTAGACGCATAATTTTTGGCATAGAAAGAGCCGAGGCTAACATAACTGAACATTTGGTTACTTACTCCAAAAATGCGAAAAATTTAGGGAATTCTCTATATGATATGACCCCAAAGAGGCTGAAAAGTTATTTTTGGGTCATCGATAGAGGAGGACATTAGTAACTGAACCATCCAAATTTCAAGCTTCTTGCTCTAAAACTATGGGGGATATAAACTTTTGCGGTTTGCCACGCCTCCTGTGGATATATAGATATATCTACCATATCTACCATAACTTATTGATCTTGGGTTGTCAACCCGAGTATACATGCAAAATTTCAAGTCTCTAGTGTCAATAGTGTTCAAAATATAGCACAATTTCAAATTACTATATATTCAGGTCCGATTTGCCACGCCCCCAATGGGCGTAGATATATAACTTTTTGATCGATCTTCATAGAATCATAACATTAACTCACATGCCAAATTTCAGCGTTCTAGCTTTAACGGTGTAGAAGATAAATTTTTCCCGATTTGCCACGCCCCCAATGGGCGTAGATATATCCGCCATAACTTTTTGAACTTGGGTTGTCACCGAGAGCATACATTCCAAATTGCAACTCTCTAGCTCATTAACTGGAATGGCATACGAGCGCATGAGTTTTCCGATTTGCCACGCCCGCGAAAATTTTTACACTTTATAATTCGAGAGCATACATGTTCCAAATTTCCAATATGAACGTCGAGATTTCGGAAGCTACAACAGCTAGAAGGCTGAAATTTCACATGAATTCGAGTAAGTATATCGAATTAAATGCATCAACAATATTTTCTAAAGTCTGTAGGGTGATCACTCTCCCATGACGTTGAGAATTCTTTAGGATGAACACAATGAATTTTAAAGTTCTCACAGTTTTCTTTAATGCTTCGGCAGTCATTTACCACAAGCCTGAGAAAACTGAAAAGGTACTGAATCGTTCATACTACATATACATACATACATACATATGTATCAAAAAATATTTTGTAAAGCAACGATGCATGAACATCATTCTTATTATGAGAAGAAATAAATGGGATCTCTGAAAAATTTGTTTGTGTGACTATAAGTATTACATTAAGTTCAGATCTTAAAAATAGTTTTATTTTTGACATTCGGACAATACCAAAGGTTTTAATACTAGGAGTTGAATTGAATTACCACTCGACTCGACTCTTTTAACCGCGCGCTCTACTAACTGTGTACTTGAAGCGACTTGGTGTGGGTTGGACTATACTTTGGACAGTTATAAGCGTCCAAAGTATAGTCCAACCCAGTCCGCTTCAAGTACGTACATGTACATTTCTAGATGGATGGTCTTTAAGGAACTTTCAGAGCGTAAAAATAGCAATAATAATAATTTTTTAATAGATTTAATCGATAACTCTGAAATGGAAAAGGCATCGACTTTCTGAAACAAACACCGCGTGCTATACACGGAACTAACAAAAAAAGAATGAAGTCTTCAGCTCTTATACTTTCTGAGATCGAAGCGTTCATACATACTGACGGACGAAAGGACAGGGCTATATCAACTCAGTTTTTCGCCCTGATCAAGAATATACATACATACTTTGTGAGGTCTGCCACACCTCCTTCTGCCTGTTACATACATTTAACAAAACCATTATACTCTGATTTCCCATTTTTAATCGTAGCCGACCCGTCTCGACTAGAGCCTTCTTAGTTGTTCTATATATACACGCAGCACGCGGCAAGACTTCTCCCATACATAAATGCATGCACGTTGATTCCATGCACACAGGCAAAAGTCTGCATTCCAGCATATTCTAAGAATTGCAATTTTTCGATTGTTACTTTAGTTTTGTCAGAAGGTGCTCTAGCAGTGCTCTATTTGGTTTTAGTTACTGAAACTCAGATCATGGCAGTGATGCTATTGGTGCACTTGGGTGCTTGAGATCAATTCCCGCAGAAAACTTATTTTTTCGAAAATTTAGAATTTTTATATTTGTATATTTATTGGAAAATGCTTGCTGCCAGCTTAGCAATTGATAATATACTATTTATAAATATACGCATATGAATTGTGAATTTAAGCACTAGAAACTGCGCTTCTGATTTGTCACGCTCCCAGTGGGCATGCATTTTTCCTATACATGCATACACATGCGTACACATCCATACACATCCAATTCCAAGAATTGCGATTGAATTGTGAATTTTTAGTTTTATTAGAAGCCGCTATAGTACTGAACTAAATTAGGTTTAGCAACTGAATTCTGTCAGGGCAGTGGTGTTGGTGGTTAGTCCTATGCAACTTGTGCGTGGATTTTTTTTTTACCACACATATTGGTTTAAAATACCTATGTAGGTTCAAATCCAGCTGAATACTTTTTTATACCCTGAGCCCATTAAAAATGGGAAATCAGGTTATAATGGTTTTGTTAAATGTATGTAACAGACAGATGGAGGCGTTTTTCTTGATCAGGGTGACGAGAAAAGTTGATATAGCCATGTCCGTCTGTCTGTCTGTCCGTATATTGCTCGCGCAGTACGAGTTTGTTTCCGAAATTCGATAGCTTTTATATTTCCAGAGTTATCGATAAACGAATATATCGAGAATCAGTTATAAAAATTCCATTTAATTCATCTTTAGAGTTAGAAAGTTTTCTGCATATATGTATGTATGTATATACATAGATACTAATTTTACAATTTTACAATTTCGGTTTCTGTCAGATTTTGGATTCCGGTCCACGATTTCCCCCCACACCACCAAATGTGTAAAAAATGTATTTCAAATACTAGAGACATGCAGTTTGGTTTAACATATAGATATGAATATCATATTCATAATCTAAAGAGATGAATACGATTGTCCGTCTAGAAACAGAATTATTAATCAATAAAGTTTTCGCAGCAAAACCCATGTGGAGCAGCAACAAAGGCAGCGAGACACCAAACGCTTGCAATGCTGACACACATACATGCCTACAAGCGTAGATCAGCGTGTGTGTGTGCTCGTCTTTTTGTATGTATAGTTTCTTACGCGTGGAGAATCGAAACGAAGCATTCTTGGAATATGATTCGTTCGAAGAAGGACTCAGGGGATTTCGTAGTCGAGCAGTCTCGACTACAGTTTTCTTACTTTTTGTTCTTTTTTTTTAATCGAAAACATAACTTTTATTTATTCATTTATTTAATTGCTTACCCTTGTTGCTTACTCCAAAAAATGCGAAAATTACAGAGTATATTTCGATATGTCACGCGCCCAAAGAGGCTGAAAATTTATTTGATTATTAAAATCATCGATAGAGGAGGCCATAAGTAACTGAACCATCCAATTTTTGAAGGTTCTAGCTCTAAAACTGTAGGAGATATCAACTTTTGCGGTTTGACACACCCCCTGTGGGCGTAGATATATCTACCATATCTTATTGAATTGGGTTGTCAACCAGAGTACATACATATGCCTAATTTTCAAGTCTTTATTGTCAATAGTACCCAAATTATAGCACAGGTCCGATTTGCCATGCCTTCAATGGGCTTAGACATTAATTCACATGCCAAATTTCAGCGTTCTAATTTAAAGCTGTAGAAGATACCTTGTTCCCGATTTGCCACGCCCTAATAGGCGTAGATATATCCGCCATATCCTTTTGAACTTGGGTTGTCACCGCAAGTATATATTCCAAATTGCAACTCTCTAACTAGTATGATTACTGGCATACGGACGCATGCATTTTCCAATTTGCCACGCCCCTAGTAGGCAGATCGGGAACATTTTTACACTTTATAATTCGGGAGCATACATGAGTATGAAATACAAATAATTAAATGAAATGAAATAACAGATGAAATGATAGATATTTTATGCTTTATAAAAATGCACTTACGTCATTTTCGTCAGGAGGCTTTATGTTTTTAATTTTATCGGTACGAATAGTACCTTGAAATGGGCAAAATAGAGTTCCTTTTTTGATATTGGTAGTTGCACACACAGTTAAAACGGATTCATTATTTTTATTCGGTAATGATATTTCGGTTAAAGATAACTCTTTTGGTATCAAAACGCATGATTCCATTATTATTATTATTATTTCTAATAATTAGCAGTCAGTTTTTCAGGATAGACAATGAATATAAACTGCAAAATTATTTAATTTTTTACGAGTGACTTTGGGCACATATTTCGTTCAATGTTCAAGATATACTGAGTGATCAGGATCGGTTGAATCGGCCATGACCTTCTTGAAGAAAAACTGCAAGCACTTGAAATACCAATACCATTCATATATAACATACTCACAAAACACACTAGCATTCACATACTAAAAGTAGTCGTCTTGCGGAGAAGGCCAGCCGACTTCCAGAAAAAATAAGAGTCAGGCTCATTTAACTCAATGCTCCACTACGTTACCAAAACAAGATCAACATTACACAACGCTACAGCTATCAATTGATCTCAAACAAACTCGTCTTGAACGCTCTGGCACGGGTATGAGCACCTGTGCATGTTTGGCCATATGTATGTATATACTCATACACTTTTAAATGTATTCGTGCTTGTAGGCATCGTTTGATGTGCATATATTTGTATGTATGTATGTATTAACAGGTAGCAACTTGACTTTATTCCAAGACGAAGACGGCTTTTGTCGTCCATCACCTGTTGCAGCGTAAGGTGAGCGAATGACTTGTTATCATTACTTCAGTATTGCTATATCCCCTTAATTTTTTGTTGTTGCTTAAGTATTATTCTGCTTGTCTTAAGTTGAACATGCCGATTAGGGTTATGCCTGGGAACATTGAATGAAATTTCGGGGTAAGCGGCTGGTGCTCAGGACCATTGAGAGAACTAGCTTCTGCTTCTTTGAGCTGAGCTCGTTTCCGCTCATATATCTATCTCTTTCGATATAACTACATGCCGACATTAAGTGGTTGCTTTCTGAAATACACTCAACGAGTTTACTTCCACTTCTGGATGGAACAGGTGCAAACACTTGGCCTAACTACTACTCTCATTCATAACTAATGTCGAAGACGTAATTTTACTCAAGACTCGAGTCAAGATCCGGTTTTTAGGCTTGAGTCAAATTGAAATAAGAATGTTTTCTGCTTGGTAAGTGCTGTTGCCATCTCGTTCCACTGTCTCATATAAGTAAAATAGGTACGCCCATTCTTATACTCTACTTCCATTAAAAGGAGCATATTAATTTCTATATAAGAATGTTATAACTACCTCTTTGGAAGGAATATATGTACATATGTAATATGTATGTATATGTATATGTTTATGTACATGCATATGTATATGTATATGGATATGTATACATATGTATATGTTCATATTTATATGATCTCAATATTTAATAGAACGTTATCTTAGTTCAATTGTGTGGATGTTAGTAATTCAAACAGGAAATTAATATTTACAAATCATTAATGTCTAGAGTACAATTGCATATTTTTATAATTTTATAAGTAGATTACTACTAATCCTTACAAGTGCATACATACAGTACGAGTTTATCATATTTTTCGATAGCTTATCCCATTTATTTATTTATTATAATTGAGTTTACTTTGATTTTTAAGTGTGTCTTGTAAACCGTTAGGGTGATAATGTAATCATTTATGTCATTTTTAGATTTTGGATACTATTGAAATACATTTTTTACACATTTAGGGATGTGGGGGTGAATTGGGGACTGGAATCCAAAATCTTAAAAAAAAAAACCGAAATTGTATTAAATTAGTATCTACATATGTATATAGAGTGGCTCACAGCTTATTTCGTGGACTGGTATAGTAAAACTTTAGGGGCGTGCTTTCGCCAAACCAATATACAAATACCCTGTAATTTTCGTATTTTTGGAATGTAAGCAACCAAATTTTGCAGTCATGTTAGCCTCGGCCCTTTCTAAGAACTGGCCAAAAATTATGCGTCTACGCCCACTGGGGGCGTGGCCAGAAGTTTGTTGTGGCCAACTGCTTAATTCATGCATATAATAGCTTAGTAGCAATTGCAAAGATGGCAGAAAGCATTTTAACATTAATATAATATTATTAATGAATTAAAAAAATTAAATTGATAAGTTTTCGATTACCAAATAAAAAGTTGCCAGCGGGGTTTGAACCCAGGTCTTTTGAAAATAACATGTAATCGTTAGCTAAACCTAAATAAATTCACAGCTGATCAGCTGGTCAGCTGATAATTATTATCAATTGGCAGCAAGCATTTTATAATAAATATACAAATATAAAAAAAAATTAAGAAAAAAAAAATTTTGAAAAAAAAAAAAGTTGTATGCGGGGTTCGAACCCACGCACCTAAGTATAGCCACCACGCCACTGCCCTGATTAAGTTTTATTAACTAAAACCAAATAAGGCATTGCTAGAGCGTCTCTGACAAAACTAAAGTAACGATCGAAAAATTCCCAATTCAGTCACAATTCTTAGAATATTCTATACGTTTTCTAATTGCCGTAATATTTCCTTAATTAAATGTTTATTAAATAAATAAGATGCAGCTATGGGAACAAAGTATTTCGCAGTTAGTTGCGCCTAACTGCAACGTTCTTACTTGTTATACCCTGAAATCATTGAAAATGGGAATTCAGGGTATAATGGTTTTGTGAAAATTTATGTAACTGGCAGAAGGAGACGTCGCAGACCCCACAAAGTATATGTACATATATTCTTGATCAGCACAAAAAAAAAAAAAGTTGATTGTGCGCTGTCCGTCCGTATGAACGTCTAGATTTCGGAAACTAAAAAATCTAGAAAGTTTATATGAACACTCGTATGTTAGTTACGCAGTACGGGGTTATTTTGTTTTTTTCGATAACTCATCCCATTGCCAAATTATCGATAAAAAATTCGTTAACATTTTTTTAGGTTTTTTGGGCATAACTTCTACACCGTTTTAGCTAGAGACTTCAACTTTATATTTTTAGATAGATATTATGGATACGCAGACATTGTAATTTTTAGATTTTTTATGCCACGCCTCCTTCTTCCGCAATTTAAAAAAAAAAAATTCATTTCAAATAGTAGAGACTTGCAATTTGGCAAATAGATACATTTAGATACTCTTGACGGTCACGGCAGCAACTGCGCGGTTAGCAGAGCGCTAGCTCATAAGTGCGTAAAGAAGAAGAGTATCACTTTTTTTGCAGGGTTCAGGGTATCTCGTAGTCGAGCCGTCTCGACTAGAGCCTTCTTACTTGTTATTAGATATTGACTTTTTCCGGATGGCCATGTCCAATATTACTCACACATTTTCAACATCGTTTATGTCAGGCAACTGGGTTTGTGGATTGACCACATGGGGACAGTTCCAGATCAACCAGGACTGGCTAATACCCGATTTTTGTTTTGGATCACTATCCTGATCAAATCGGAAACGCCCTTCTAGACCCAGTTTTTCAGCACCTTGGAGCAAATTGTCCTTTAAAAGGGATAGGTACATATTATTGTCCTTTCTTGAAAACTAAGTTTCCAACCCCCGAAGCTGCCATACAGGCCCAAACCATGACCGAGTAGCACGGAAGAAGCCGTTTATTAATATTAAAAACCAAACATGTGGACTAAAATTTGCAACGGAGCTGGACGCCCCATTTCTTTCTGGAATCATGTAATATATGCAGAACAGTCAAAATTTTAAATATTTGGGTCGGATGGGGTGCAATATGTTTAGCGTCAACCATATACCGAGTTCCAAAATAAGCACCTAAAACCAACAATAAACAAGTAAGAACGTTGCAGTTAGGCGCAACTAACTGCGAGAGACTCTGTTCCAGTTGCTGTCGTTTATTTATTTAATAAACATTTAAAAAACGAAATAGTTCGGCAATTAGCAAACGTACATGGCAAGCAACAAACGTATTTCTATACAAACATACATTCAGATTTACATATTTACGTACACACTATACGAGTATAAAACGATTTTCTATGCATGCATACAAAAGTTTGCATGCTAAAATTGCTATGTGATTGTGATTGGATTGTGAATTTTTCGATCATTACTTTAGTTTTTTTCAAAAGGCGCTCTAGCAATGCCTTATTCGGTTTTAGTTTACAAAGCTCAGATTAGGACAGTGGCGCTGGTGGTATTTAGAAAAGTCAGGAGCATACCAGGCGGCTAGAACACAGTTTAAGAAGGCCATTCGGGCAAGCAACAGAGAATGCTTCTTAGAGTTGTGTGACTCAGCCGAATATGACCCTTGGGGCAGGGCCTATAAGATAGTAGTTAAAAGACTATACGCAGGTAAACAGGTGCAGCCTATGGATCGATTGGATCTTAAATCGATTGTGAAAACACTCTTTCTAGAAAGTTTAATCTCCATCCATGCCGCTGAGTCCATCGCTGCTGATTATGGCTCAACGAGCTTTAGTCAAATTGCTTTAGTTACGGACGAAGAAATATTAGTAGCTTTGAGAAGTCTTAGAACTAAGTCAGCTCCAATCCATGCGCTAAAGGTAGCCCTCACCTTGCAACCAAGTACGTTCGCGGAACAGCAACCTGGAAAATCCACAACCTTGTGTTGCTACCCAAGGCTGGCAAACCACCAGAGGATCCATCCTCATATAGACCAATCTGCCTCTTAGACGTCATGGGAAAGGTGTTTGAGAAACTGATTTGCTCTAGGATGGAGAGTGCTATTGCTAGCGCCGGAGGCCTTTCACCTAACCAATTTGGTTTCCAGAAGCCCGTTCAACAACAGATGCGCTTAATAAAGTTGTTGGCCTGGCAACTTCCTCCATCCAAGGCACCAGATCGAAACACGGTACGAAACATTACTGCATCATTGCGACTCTTGATGTAAAGAATGCCTTCAACACAGCTAGTTGGGATATGATACTGGATGCGATGTCAGAATATAATATCCCTAAATAACTAAAAAAGAGATAGTGAAGAGCTACTTCAGAGGAAGAACACTAATATACACTACTTGTGAGGGTCCCTAAACTCATATCGTATCAGCTGGAGGCCCCCAAGGTTCAGTGCTGGGGCCTCTTCCATGGAATATTATGTACGACGGCGTACTGCGCTTGGAACTACGAGCAGGTGCGTACACCATTGGCTTTGCTGATAATGTAGCAGTCGTCTCCATAGGCAAGGAGCTGAAAGATAATGGGGATAAGTGTCAGGAGCTGGTTTAGAGCTAGCGCACAAAACGGAAGTCGTCCTAGTCAGCAGTCGCAAAAGAGTGGAAACTACCAATAAAAGGATCGGCAGCGTTACCATCGCATCTAAGAGGGCAATAAAGTATCTTGGCGTCATGTTAGACACAAGATTAACTTTCCACGAGGACCAAGGCAACTACGACGTGTCCTCCTAACGTCCGTCATCCTCTAAGCTGCACCAATATGGTCAAGAGCGATGGCAACGCCGTGCTACAGCCGAGGCATTTGCGCCACCGACTGAGCGCAATCAGATTCATCTGCGCTGTCAGGCCAGTCTCCGATGACGCGGCACTTGTTATTGCCGGCGTGGTGCCGAAGCCGTGGAGCGGAACACATACGAGCCTATACGGCGCGACGCTATCAGGGCGAACAGCATTGCACGATGGCAAAGACGATGCAATACCTTAACAAAAAGGCGTTGGACGCACACGCTCATCCCGGAGCTTGGGACCATGGATAAACCGCAAGCACGGTGAGGTTAATTTTTAACTTACGCAGATTCTCGGAGCTACCTGAAGCGCTTTGGTCACGAGGAAACTGACGAATGTCCCTGGTGCGGACGAGGACTTGTGGAAGACGCCAAACACGTCTTATTCGAGTCCACACTCGCTTCCAAGAGAAGAGGCGTTGTCTAGAAGAGGCAGTGAGCTGCTCCATTAGAGCGGACAATATAGTCGGCGTCATGTTGGAATCGGAGGCAGCTTGGAATCTTACAAGCACCTTCGCGGCCACAATCATGATGAAGCTCCGCAGAGTCGAGCGGATAAGAAGACGAGCTGTCCTAGGCTAAGATAGTGCAAAGCGCTTGCGAAGCAATGCTTTACGGCCGTCCCGCAAGCATCTTGCGCAATCTCTAGTCGTCTAATCTAATGTTATGTATATCAATTTGTAAAAATCAACGAATACAAAAAAAAAAAAAAAAACGCTTGTACGTCTGTATGTGTGTAAGCATTGCAGGCGGCTTGCTGTCTCGCTGTCTCTGTTACTGGTCCGCGTTGGTTTTGCTGCCATAACTTCTTTGATTAATGATTTTGTTTCTAGACGGACAATCGTAATCAACTGCTTAGATTATGATCATGACATTAATATCTATATGCCAAACCAAACTGTATGTCTCTAGTATTTGCAATTGGAATTGGGGAATTGGGGACCGGAATCCAAAATCTGATAAAACCCGAAATTGTAATAAATTACTATCTATATATGCAGAAGACTTGGAGACTTTAACTCTAAAGATCAATTAGATATAATTTTATAACTGATTCCCGATAAATTGTTTTATCGATTACTTTGGAAATATACAAGTTATCGAATTTCTGAAACAAACTCGTACTCTCTCTATCTCTTATATCTTCGGAAATCGACGCGTTTATACATACGGACGGATAGACGGACATGGCTATATCAACTTTTCTCGTCACCCTGATCAAGAATATATATACTTTATGGTGTCTGCCACGTCTCCTTCTGCCTGTTACATCATCATCAAAACAGAGTATTTGAGGTAGGAGAAAACATCTCTGTGTACCGAAAAGATTGTTCAGTCAGACTTGGGAACGTCACTACTTGTTAAGGGGAGGGTGGTTCAGAAGGAAAACCTTAAACTGCACTACAAATACATGGCAAGTAACAATTTAAAAATTTTATATACATGGTACAGATTTAGTACACATTGTACGTGTGTGCACACATTAGGCGATTTTCTTTGCATTCTAGTAAATTCTAAGAATTGCGATTAAATTGTAAATTTTACAATCGTTACTTTAGTTTTGTCAGAAAGAGCTCTAGCAGTCACTTATTTTAACAACCGACACTCAGATTCAGGGCAGTGACGCTGATGGTAAGTATTATGTAAGCTGCACTCACTTCCGTGAGTTCGATTCCCATTAAAATTTTTTTTTTATCGAAAATGTATAACTTTTTAATTTAATTTATATTTTGTATACTTATTATAAAATGCTTGCTGCCAGCTTTACAATTGATAATAAGCTTTATATATATATATACATACGTATACATGCATAGACACGTCCACGTGTGTACACATATTCTAAGAATTGCGATTGAATTGTGAATTTTGAAGCCGTTATGTCAGAAGGTGCTATAGCAGTGTGTAGTGGCGCTGGACTTGTTCAAACCAGACTTGCTTATAAATATGTTTTTATAGATTTATATAAAGAACAGTCTAAAAGTATGTAATCAGCTGAGCAGTGAGCGGTTCAACACAGCTGAACGCAAGCGCAAACGAATGGAGATCATAGGATAACAGGAGTATTTGTCTCTTTCGCTAGGACGTTAAAACTGTTCCCAAGGCTTGCCGCTCAGGCATCGGCCATGCTTTATTTTATCTCACCCGCAAACCAGCAAGACAAGAAAATTTTACTGTGCAATTATACTGTGAAAATTATACTAAAAAAATAATTCCTTTTTATGAACCTAAACCCATTGAAAATGGGAATTCAGGGTATAGTGGTTTTGTGAAAATGTATGTAACAAGCAGATGGAGACGTCGCAGACCCCATAAAGTATATAAGTTAAGGAGGAGTTAAAGATACGTAGTAGGCTGGATTCTCCTATCAGATATGAGAGGAGAATACAACGTACGGAGCTGATTCTATTCAGTTTATATTCGGACGAGACAGAGCTTAGACCTATTGTTCCTAAATTATACCAAATTTTATAAAATATGTTATTTCATTGAATCCAAGTATATTTGTCTACGCGAGAATATAACTCAGTGCACATAATCGTTCGCCCGAGCAGGGACCCACATTCTTCACAGTATTGAAATTAAAAGATGGCGCAAAAATATCTAAATAAGTGATAATTCAATAAAAACCATAACAAATAAAATTGTTCATTCTTGCGATGAACAATTCTTGGCTAAACGGTGGTACTTCTGTGATTTGCAGAGTATCGAGGTTCAAACCCTTGCCACGATAACATAACGAAAGTGATAAAGTGATAACATAATTGCAGGCAAAATGATCGTACCTCTGTATCATGTCAGCGTTCCTTGAGCGTATGCAAGTATCTCGGTTCAAATCCTTACCGTGAGGCAAATATTATAACAATTTATAAAAAATGCGTTTTCCACTGTGTCGAATGATGGGTGCCGTGTAAGTTTTAACTATAAAATAATATAAACCACTGCAGCAATTTATTGCGGTGGTCGTATAATAAAATTGAGGCGGTTGTCTGGATAGGTCGTGCAATAAGTTCACAACAAAACATAAAATATGTAACATAAACAATATAAAACGAATTACGTTAGACTGCCCCATTCGATCGTGGAATCATCCTTACCCTAGTAGGTTCTTCTAGAACTAAAGAGGATAAATAAGGACTTCCCAGCCTAGGCATTGGTTGTCGTTTTGTTTCAGTTGTGCAATATATAACTAAATTATATAAAGATAAAACAATAGGAAAAGAAATTGCCCAAATGAGTCTGCCCAGCTGACTGTGGAACAACCTTCACCTTTGTAGGTCTTATACCAAAGAGGAACCTGGGGGCTTCCCTAGCTATATAAACAAATAAAATCGTTTACCGGAGAGTCGGAAACAAACATATAACTACAGTGGACCAAAAAAGTATTGGCACACTAAGAACCATAAAGTAAATAAGTCGAAAAATAATATAATAAAAAAATAATAATTTAACAAAAATAATAGTAGTGAAATAATAGTAATAATAGTCAAAATAATAAGAATTATTAAAATCACAATTTATATTAAAAAATTTGTTCACATTACAACTCTGTGAAAACGTTTACTAATTTTATCTCCACAGAAAGAAATGTAATGAACAGCTGCCTTAAAACGATGATCAAGTTTATTAAACTATTACACATATACAAGGATCGGGTGAGAGAAGCATTATTGAATTCTTTGGACGCAATAAAAGAATCTATAACAATAATGGTTTATTAAATTACACAATCACACTGACATTCAACGGAAATGTTTTCCTTCTGGAAAATACCTCAGTTAACTTAATTAAAAATGTTGAAAAACTGAATATGAAATTCTTAATGAAACACAGTTTTATATGATTTTATGAACTTTGTATTTCGCTTTATAGTTTTAGCTTTGATCGGCAACACCCACAACCACAACTTGTTCGCACAAAATCTCAATTCAAAGAGATGCAAAGAATATTAAGTGTAACCTGACTTCATGTCCATTAAAAATACCTAATCTACTATTTTAGAGAACGTGATTTTTATACCCTGAGTCCATTGAAAATGGGAAATCAGGGTATAATGGTTTTGTTAAATGTATGTAATAGGCAGAAGGAGGCGTGGCAGACCCCATAAAGTATATATATTCTTGATCAGGGTGACGAGAAAAGTTGATATAGCCATGTCCGTCTGTCCGTCTGTCTGTCTGTCCGTATGTTTGAACGCGTCGATTTCCGAAGATACAAAAGCTAGAGAGTTCATTCTTTTTGTGTATATTGCGCGCGCAGTACGAGTTTGTTTCAGAAATTCGATAACTCGTATATTTGAAAAGTTATCGATAAACGAATTTATCGGGAACCAGTTATAAAATTCTAGCTAATTCATCTTTAGAGGTAGAGTGTCCAAGTCTGCCGCATATATATAGATACTAATTTAATACAATTTCGGTTTTTTGTCAGATTTTGGATGCCGGTCTCCAATTCGCTCCACCACCCCCAAATGTGAAAAAAATGCATTTCAAATACTAGAGACATGCAGTTTGGTTTAGCATATATATATGAATATCATAATCATAATCTGAAGATATCAATACGATTGTCCATCTAGAAACAGAATTATTAATCATCAAAGTTTTCTCAACAAAACCCATGTGCCGCAGCAACAAAGGCAGCGACACAGCAAGCCGCCTGCATTGCTCACACACATACATGCTTACAAGCGTGTGTGTGCTCGTGTTTTTGCATGTATAGTTTCTTACGCGTGGAGAATCGAAACGAAGCATTCTTGGAATCTTATTCGTTCGAAAAGGGGCTCAGGGGATTTCGTAGTCGAGCAGTCTCGACTACAGCTTTCTTACTTGTTGAAGGAGGAATACGGGTATTCCAAAAAAAAAAAAATGGAAGAATAGAGATTCCATCTTTTTTTTGAGTTGACTAACATCAGTCTCCAAGATAATGGTTACAGAAAAAATTGGTAAAGAGGTTTACTGTGCCCAATTGTTTAAATTATTTTAATGTCCAACTAGATTTCACTCCAACATTGAAAAGTAAAGTAAATGCACAGATAGAAAGATTCCACTTAACCTTCATAGAAACATTCAGGTGTTTAAAACAATAGCTTCCGAATTAAACTGCAGAAGAACTAGTTAATATCTCTGTAAACAGATAAAACACTTCCGTACATTCGATTATCAACCAAAAAACTATCAGTCATATTTTTTAACAGAACGTCTAAAGACTTTTCAAGGGTTGGTCAAATTTCAACAGAAAGTACAAGATATTAGGGGGGTTGCTGAAATACTAACAAGAATTATCAAATAGTAGAAGAAATAAGACAAGGACTCTACCTATTCAACTATATTTGAATGAATATGAATATTTCTTCACAATCACATACCATCCTGACTAATAAATCTAAATAATTCGTAAAAGAATATTATACTTTTAACAACACACAAAGCAACACAGCGTTTGGACACACGTGATGTAGTGGTCAGAAGATCTTTGCTGCCAAGCAGTATTTCGAAGACATCGGAGAGAAGATCGTGCGTTCGGATGGTTAGATGAAAGTTGACACAATGAAATATATTGGACGAACCCATGGAATCAGATTGTGTTTTGTTTTTTGAGCCTTGGAAAAGGAGGTTTTTTTTAGTCGGTAAGCAGTCACGCAGTCCGACACACTAGCCAGAGTGACGACCTGACTGACGGTGCATAAAGCATTTTTTACCTACCTCAAAAGACAGTCTTCGAATTCCGCCCACAGGTTAATCATGACGCCACCACAATGAATATTGGATCCAACTAGGGAATCTTGATGACTATTTTCAAGACGCTCGCTATCTGAGCAAATGCACCCGGATCTGCGGGACGCAGATTTTTCAACGGGAAGGAGTAAAGGAGGAGTTAAGGATACGTGGTAGGCTGGATTCTCCTATCAGACATGAGAGCAGAATACAACGTACGGAGCTAATTTTATTTAGTTTATATTCAGAAGAGACAGACTTTAGACCTATTGTTCCTAAATTATACCAAATTATATTAAATATGTTATTTCATTGAATCCAAGTATATTTGTCTACGCGAGAATACTTTCGTAGTGTGTGTGCGCTTAACTTATATATTCTTGATCAGCATAAAAAAATAAGTTGATCTAGCTCTGTCCGTCTGCCGTCGAGATTTCGGAAACTAAAAAAGCTAGAGAGCTGAAATGTTGTTTGTTTAGTTTTTTCGTTGTTCCCATTTCCAAATTATCGATAAGAAATCGAAAATTCGGCAAATTGATATATTTAGATAGATATTATCGATAGGCAGAGTTTGTAATTTTTAGATTTTCGATGCCACGCCCTCGTCCCCAATATGCAAAACACGCATTTCAATTATTAGAGACTTGCAATATGGCAAATACACACATTTGGATGCTATTAATATATTATGAAAGTTTTATGAAGATAATCCATCTAGGAATGGAGTTATAAGCGTCTAAAGTATAGACGACTCACAGTTGCTCTCCGTGTGATTTGGCTTCTTGCCTTTTTCTTTATTTTTACTTTCTTGCACAAGCTCGCGCACGCTTCGTTATGAACGTTTTGTTTTTATGTCTTTTGTCTTTTTTGTCTTTTATTTGCGGCTCGCGCGGTTTCGCTTTCCCAACTCGAAACCTTTAAGCGCATACGCGTGCTTCTAATATCCGCGACCGACCTAACCTACGCCCCCGTTGCCCCTTACCCGCGCGATCCCCTCGGCATCGGCCAAAACAACTTCAAGATAATGGGCGCACTGTGCGGGTTCCTCGACGGCTCAATGGCTCCAACCCCCTGCTCGCCAAACACCTTCCGCGTGACCTCCAATCTGCGCGGGCCATTCCTCACCGCATGAGGAGGACTTCTTGCCCTCCTCATCCTTTGCGTCGAACTCATCCTTTCATCGGTGGGCGCCATCTTGGCTCACACGCCACCTCTGACTCCTTTATCCTTTTGTCTGGCGCATGATCCCTGAGCTCGCCCTCCAGATCCTTGACTCGCTCTGTGATTCCATCGAGAGACCCTGCTCTTTCTCCTGACTGATTCCTATCCTCTTTGCCGCCATGCGACACTTATTGTGGACATTAATTGTAGCCTCCAGTGGCTGGAAAGTTTTTTTAAGGTATATAATAACTAGGATTTTAAGAAATAAACAGTTCAATTTTGAATTCGGTAAATGTGGAGTGTTTCATTTCGACTCTCTAACAATCGGCGATCCTACGTCCGTTATAACCTTTTCTCCTGGCTTATTAACTTCGTCTGCCTCCGGGTCCCTTTTCGGTTCCCCCTCGTACCTCTGTTTCCAGCCGCTTGCTTCTTTGAGTTACGCGTCGAGCGAGCGAGCAAGGCCATTAAGCAGGCTGGTTTTTCTTTCGACACGCCTTCCTTCCGTTCATTCCTCTATCGTTCGCATTATTCGGCACTCGTGGCCGCAGTGCACCAATGCGCCCTTTCCGGCGATACTCGCGCCCACTTCCTCGTCTTCTGTACGTCTCGCGATGGACCCGTTGCCAAACCTGGTCCCGGGACCGCGCGTCGGGTGAAACTCCTCTCGGATCGTTTTGTCCAGGCAGATTTCGACCGGTTCGCTGCGGGGTCCTTCGCTCCCTGTCTCTAATCGCTTGCCCTGCACTCTTCTCGTAATCCGCCCCGCCAGTCTGAGTCAGTGCGTGAGTGATGCGAAAGTCATGGCTCCTCACATACACACCTGAGTTCCGGAGCGGCAATTCCCTCGTACGTCCGATACAACTCTGCGGCCGCGCTGTACTTCATCCGGCGCAATCAAAGCTTGAACTCAATCAGATAATCTTAAAGTTGTCCCTTTCCCGCTGACGACGAGCGCGAATCTGATCCTCTAAGCGCTCGAAGTACTGTGGCGACAGAAAGAATTCTAGAAACTCCTTCTTAAACTCCATCCAGGGCACGTCCCCTAAGCCCACTAGTCAGGAGCCACTTAGCCGCCTTCCTTCGACGAGCACCTCGCCCATCGCTCTGGGCATCTATTCTATGCCAGGAAACTATGGGCCGTCCTTCCAATAACTCCATGAAGTTTTAGTGGATCCGAACTGCCCACAAGTATATCTGGTCCGATAGCACAAGAGCAAACAATTCTCCCCGAACATATGGGACGAATCAACGAGTTGGACAAATTGCCATATATAGTAAGAGTACTAAAAGACTTCTGGGAATAGAGCAGAATTTACTTCATGGCGCAAAAGCGTAGATAGAATATTCGATGCATATTCTTTCGCACAGGGAACTCCAAAACATTATGGTATCTTAATGGTAGTAAACATACAATACTCCATTGAACTGGAAAGCTATTCCAATGTCTAACAGATCATTTTGCTGACCGCAGAGATTTAAAAACACTATACTCTCAGCCAAAAGGGACAAACAATAGACGAATTCTATCAGGCAGTCTACTATCATCTGTCTCTCATCTTAAATCAGGTAAACAATCATGATTCATCCGCAGAGACAGTAAGGGCTATAACAAAGATCTATAGAGATAAAGCTTAGACACATTCATCAAAGGTCTCAATGGAGACTTACCCAGATTGTTAGCTATCAAGAGCCAACTGACCTATTGAAAATGGAAATTCAGGGTATAATGGTTTTGTGAAAATGTATGTAACAGGCAGAACGAGACGTCGCAGACCCCATAAAGTAAATATATCTCGATCAGGGTGACGAGAAAAGTTGATCTAGCCCTGTCCGTCTGTCCGTCCGTCCGTATGAACGTCGAGATTTCGGAAACTACAAAAGCTAGAGAGCTGAAATTTCACATTGAACACTCGTATGTTAGCTACGCAGTACGAGTTTATTTTGTTTTTTTCGATACTCATCCCATTTCCAAATTATCGATAAAAAATCGAAAATTCGTTTCTATTTTTTAGGTTTTTTGGGTATAACTTCTACACCGTTTTAGCTAGAGACTTCAAATTTGTTTGTTTAGATAGATATTATGGATACGCAGATATGTCATTTTCGGATTTTGGATCCCACGACCTCTGGCCCACTGTAGCTTCCACTTTTTCCCTGCCTCATTCCCACTGTGCGCTCCGATTTTATGGCCCCTGGTTCGTTATCACTATACCCTCTACATTGTAATCCGTGGCGTGGGGTATATACGATATATACTTTGAATGTATTGTAATCGATTTAACAACAAAAAAGGGAAAGAAAAGAAAAGAAAAATAATAAAAAACGTATAATCGTGTATAATGCCAATTTAGTTTTAATATTAAGCTAACAACCACACCTGCAACCAATCGAGCCCACAAAAGGGCAACTGCACCGGCCCAATTATATCACGACCTCAATGCATGCAATTTTGACACGTGTGCTATGTCAGCACAAATTAACAACAGCCGTGAGAGCCTATCGTCAGCAGTAAGATCAATGAACCTGGTCAATACTGATTTATGGCCAACGCATTTCCGACACGCGCGCCGATTCAGCGTATCATCACCACCATCACGATGCGGTCGTGTCATAAGACACATTCTGCAGCAACGGCAATAACCGCAGGGGCAGCGACGTCAACAGCAGTGGGAGCAGCTTAGCTATAAATATTCTTGTACACTTATTCTTAAGGTTAGTTCTAATCCAACTCCAAATTCAATAAAATGTTTTTTTTTTAAACTTAATTTGAATTTTAATTGGCGACCGAGCAGGGACCCGGCGACAAATAACGTTAAAGCCTAATCCGCGATTTTCGAAATTGAAACCTAATCCGCAAATCACACAGACGCTAATAACGTCCGAGGACATTGCAGTGAACAAAAACGAGTGCCCTAATACGCAATCTTCAACGCGTTCGCGACACAGTGATCCTCAGCGAAAAAAACGTAAACGGTCGTGTTCCGAAAGGGGACATTGGCAGCAAACATTACAAGTGTCTAATACGCAACTTCAGCGCGTTCGCGACGCAAGTGATCTCCCAGAACATTGTTGTTGTTTAGTAACGGAAACTCCATTAATACTGGGATCCGAAGAACAAGGACGAATCCGGACCATCATCCCGGGGGTCAACGATGCTGATTATACTGATACTGTAAGCGTAGGCTTATAAGACATTTTGAAACAAGTAAGAACGTTGCAGTTAGGCGCAACTAACAGCGATATACTTTGTTCCCATAGGTGCATCTTATTTTTTTAATAAACATTTAATTAACGAAATATTTCGGCAATTAGAAAAACGTACATGACAAGCAACAACGTTTGTCCCTACACATACATATAGATTTACACATGTACACACTATACGAGTATACACACAATTTTCTATGTATACATACAAAAGTTTGGATGCCAGAATATTCTAAGAATTGTGACTGAATTGAGAATTTTTCGATCGTTACTTTAGTTTTGTCAAAAGGCGTCTCTAGCAATACCTATTTGGTTTTAGTTAACGAAACCAAGTCAGGGCAGTGGCGCTGGTGGTCAGCGCTATGCAAGCTATACTTAGGTGCGTAGTTCGAATCCCGCAAAAAACTTTTTTTTCCAAAAATTATTATTTTTTAATTTTTTTAATATTTGTATATTTATTATAAAATGCTTGCTGCGAATTGATAATCATTTATAAACATACGCATATGAATTGTGCATTTAAGTAAAAACTAAAACTGCTTTATGCTTTCCGATTTGCGACGCTGTGTGCAGGCAGGTTTTCTATGCGTGCATATATGTATGTATGCATGTGTACGTGTATACACATCCAAAAGTGTATACATATTGCAAGAATTGCGATTGTATTGTTTTGTGTCGTCACAAGCTGCTTGATCAGCTGGTCAGCTGATCAGCTGTGAATTTATTTAGGTTTAGCTAACGATTACATGTTGTTTTCAAAAGACCCAGGTTCGAATCCAGCTGAAACTTTTTATTTATTAATGCAAAAACTTATACATTTTATTTTTAAATTCATTAATATTATTATATTTATGTTAAAATGCTTTTTGCCATCTTAGCAATTGCTACTAAGGCTATTGTATGCATGAATTATGCAGTTGGCCACAACAAACCTTCTTGCCGATTTGCACGCCCCCAGGGGGCGTAGACTCATAATTTTTTGCCAGTTCTTAGAAAGGGCCGAGGCTAACATGACTGCAAAATTTGGTTGCTTACATTCAAAAAATGCGAAAATTACAGGGTATTTTTCGATATGCCACGCCCCCAAAGAGGCTGAAAAATTATTTTTGGGGCATCGATAGAGGAGAACATTAGTAACTCAACCATCCAATTTCAAGCTTCTAGCTCTAAAACTGTAGGAGATATAAACTTTTGCGGTTTGCCACGCCCCCTGTGGGCGTAGATATATCTACCATAGCTTATTAGTCTTGGGTTGTCAACCCGAGTATAAATTAGAAAATCTTTAAGTCTTTTAATTAAAAAAAAACATCATTTATTTCTGAGAGTTGGATTAGAACTAACTTAAGAGCGCCTGTTGCTACCGCTGATGTCGTGCCTTGCTGCTATTGGTTGGTGATCGCCATTGGTCAATGCTGCCGCCGTGGAGTTGCACTTGTTGTGCAATTCGCAGGGTGTCGTCTTGCATCCGTGGTCCCACGGTTAATGGCCTAAAGAGTGCGCGATCAGCGCACGTGGCCTTTGCCTCGTTCCCTCTGTAGTCTGCACCGAATGGGTGGTGCATTTTTGGGTGTCCAGTTACTGTCGCCGGTCACACGGTGGGTTGCTGATAATGTTGGGTCAGCTTGATTTGGCTCTTACGCAACTTATGTTGTTTTGGCTAAGTTGCTTATGTGTTGCTGCATATGTTGTTGTTGTTTTATTTGGGTTTGACATACAGGGTGTTAACTCTTCCCTCTTAAATGCGACCGTCCTCGGTTGCTACGTAACTCCGGCTGGTGTGCTGTCGGTAACCATTTGTTTGTTGTCTAGAGTCTTTCTTTGATTCTTTTAATGAGTTCGATGAATACTCCCAGTATAATTAATAATAGAATGCTGAGTGACGTGTAGCCGATAGTAGCCTGCACAGTCTCTTCGTCTCCGAGTTTTCTCCAGAATTTGGTGTTGTTGGTATTTAGAGCTCTTTTACCATTTGTAGTGATAAAATCTTCGTCCAGCTTGGTTTTCTCTGCTGTTAATTGGAACACTGGGGGGTTCTGGCTCCGCGGCTCGTACATCTTCGTTTGTAGGTCGTTTCGCCGATCCTTACGTAGAGTTTGCGGTATTGTATACATTCCTTATAGTTTATATGTTTTGTCATCCAGTGTGACTGATCCGTTGAATCCGTTCAGCCAAAGGGTACCCGGGAGTATTTCTTCGAAGTCCGGAACGTGTTGATTGTTTATAATGGTGCATTCAGGTTTTTTAGATTAAGCAGGGCATATCAGACAGGTATCATTACTTAGATTTAATAGTTTATCTCTATTACATATTGTTCTTTCATTGTGATTTTCACAAGGTTCTTTTATTGCAAATGTTTCATTATTGTTACATTCTATTAAATTCTCGAATTTTATGTCATTTATGATTTTTGCCATTTTTACTGCTTTAACTTTAAGAGTTTACATTTGTCTGTACTAATCATGGGAATACTTATAATATAAATTAAATTTTTCCATTTGTGGCTAGTTTTACTTCAGCAAATTCTAAGAGTTCTTCTATGTTAAAAAACAGATTATTTTCTTTTGTAAAAATTTCTTCGGATTACTTTAGTTTCTACTGCTGAAAAAATGAATGAATTAATAGTATTTGTTTTTGCCCATGTTATTGCTAGTAGGATATTAGTTATTTTCTTCTTTTACTAGTTGAATTTTGTTATTTTAGGACATTTGCTTTTTGGCTAATAACCTCTTCTGAATTTTGCGTTAAATTTTATGATTTTATTAGTAATATTACCTAATTCATTAATTTTTTCGTTTATTAAACGATTAATAATAACTTGCTTATTATTATTTTCCAATTGTTCGTTTATCTTATTTATTAAAATTTGATGATCATGTTGATCTGGGTTTCCTGCCAACCATTTCCATGCTGTTCCTATAGCTTCAATAGCTCTTTTAAATTGAGTTGAGGTCTAAGTCTTCTCAAAGTCGTTTTGATTTGGGATAATTCATCGAATGAATGGGTGAAGGGATGATCTGTAGGAAGTGAGTGTAGTGATTCGTTTCAATGATGAGTAAATTTCGCTGTATTTGTCTAGATCAAATATATGGATGATTTTGAAAGTGCTGTCTTGTTTAGCTGCCAATCCTGTGACTATTGAGATGATTTGCGAATTGGAATAGTCGAGGACAGTGGTTATCCCCAAGCATGTTGGTAAAATGATCCTGTAAGTTAAGTTCGAATATTATTTTTGTGAACTGTTTTGCCTGAAACTGTTTTAATAGTTGAATTCATGTTTTCTGCTACTATTTCTTTTTTGTATCTGGGTGTGAGTTTTGAGCCTAAACGTTTATTGATTTTAACATGGATTATATCTCCTGGTTCGTAGTTTCTCATTTCATTCTTGTTCTTATTATGGTATTCTAGATCGGCTTTTTTTTTGGCTAGGATTTGTCTGATATTATTTTTTCTATTTTCTGCTGTTTCTCTGGATTGTTAGGAACTGCTGTGCCAAGGAACGTATCAATTGGTTTTTTTCCGGTTACTGAGTGGTAAGAAGTATTGTATTCTTGTACTGCCTTAAAAAGTGTGTCTGTAAAGCTCATATCTGTGTTGTCTTTTTTTAAACATGTCATTATTTCTGATAAAGTGGAGTGGAATCTTTCTATTTGGCCATTACTTGTTGAATTATAGGGTGGTGTTGTGTGTATTTGGATACCAAGTTGATCTTGTAGTAAGAATTTTATTGAAGCTGAATTTAGAGCTTTTTCGTTATCGATTATGATAACTTTCGGCATGCCGAATGCTATTAGTATTTCTCTAAGCGGAATTTTTATATCTTCTGCAGCTCTAGATTTTAGGACTTTGACCTGAACGTATTTAGAGAATTTATCAATGCTAGTTAATATGGTGTTTCTTTCTGTCATGTAGATATCAATGTGAACGATTTCGCCTGGAAATTTTGGAATTGGTGTTGCTTGAATTTCGGAATTTGGGGGGTGTCTGTCGTATTTTGACTCTTTGCATGTCAAACATGATTTAACGATTTCTTTAACTTTTTTTGATAGTTGTGGGAAAAATGATTTTTCTAAAATTTGCGCTTTATTTTCAAAAGCGTTCCTATGAGCTCGTGTGTGTTCCTGAGTAATTATTTCGTTCTGTATATTTATGTCGGTGACGTCCTCTACTTTTCTCTGAGTGTATCTAATTTTATAAGAGGAGAAATGGGTTGGGTAGAATTCCTGTATTTTTCCTATGTTCGGGAATAAACAGCCCGTTAACAATTCTTGGGTCAAGTCGTTCTTTGAAGATGTCGATTAGCTCTTGTTCTGTATAGTGTGGTCGAGTTACTATGTGTCTGTGATATGTGGGGAATGGTATTTGAAATTGGTAATCAGATTTTTCGCCAATTAATATAAAAATTTGATTTTTAAACACATTGATGGGAACTTCTATTGAAGGATTAAGTTGTGCGATGAGCTTTCATCGCTCATGATTGTAGCTTCGATACTGTGGCTTTCAATTACTGGATTCCTTGACAACGCGTCTGCTACTACGTTAGTGGTTCCTGGTTTGTATTTGAGTTCGTAATTAAATTCTTCTAGATAGCTCTTCCAACGTTTAATTTTCCCGTTGTGATTTTTGTTACTAAGAGCAAATGTAATGGGTTGATGGTCTGTAAAAATCACGACTTTGGCTGTGCCGTACAGATAGATTCGGAGGCTCTGTAGAGCCCAAACTATGGCTAACATTTCTTTTTCGTTAGTCGCATAGTTTTCCTCTGTTAAGACAATGTTCGTGATATGAATGTAATGGGTCTGCCTTCTTGCTCAAGAACGGCTCCAATTGCGAAATTGGAAGCGTCGGTTGTTAAATGGAACTCCTTTGTAAAGTTAGGGTATTTCAGAACAACTTCGTTAGAGCAAAGTGTTTGCTTAATTTTATTGAAAGCTTCTGTTGCTTGATCGTCCATGTTTATCTGTACTTTATCCGATACTCTTGTTGAACTACGGCCACTTTCACCTCTGAGAAGCGTGGTGAGTGGTTTTGCTAATTTAGCGTAATCCCTAATGAATCTTCGATAGAATCCTGAAAGTCCTAAGAATGATCGAAGGTCTTTCAATGTTTTAGGTTTCGGGAATTTTGAAATTGCTCGAGCTTTATCTTGGTTGGTTTTGACACCTTTATCTGAGATAGTAAAACCTAGGAAAGTAACTTCTTTTTTAAAAAAACTCGCATTTATCCATTTGGATTTTCATGTTTGCGTTTATAAGAGTCGTGAAGACTTGTTTTAAGTGATGCGCGTGTTCGTTTTCGGATTTACTGAAAACAATGATGTCATCAATATAAACATAGCAGATTTTTCCAATGTGCTCTCTTAAGATATCATCTAAGGCTCTTTGGAAGATGGAAGGAGAATTTTTTAGGCCGAAGGGTAGCCTTGTGAATTCGTATTTTCCTCCGTTGACTGCGAATGCTGTTTTTTCTATGTCTGTTTTCTTTAAAAGAATTTGGTGAAACCCACTTTTAAGATCGAGGACTGTGAAGAATTTGTTGTCCCCTAGTTGGGCTATGATGTCTCCTATTTCTGGCATAGGGTACCGATCGGGAATTGTAGCTAAGTTGAGTTTACGATAATCTATTACTAGTCTGTATTTCTTTTTCCCTGAGGCGTCCGCTTTTTTGGGAACGATCCATACTGGGGCGTTGTATGGTGATCTTGAGGGTCGGATAATTCCATCATTAAGCATCTCGCTGATTTGATTTTCTACCTCTTGCCTGAGTGCTGTAGGGTAGGGATAATGCTTGCTATAAATAGGTGTATCAGTGTTTAGTCGAATCTCGCCTACCACATTAGTTGTGAAAGTCAATTTTTGGTCTGGTTCTGCAAATAATGTTTGAATTCCTGAGCTAATTGGTCTATTGTCTTTTTTGACTGTCCGACATGTGTTCGGTTCGGACTTTTATGTTGTTAATCGCTTGCGCGGGTAATTGTCTAATTCGAATTTTAGTGTTAGTGTTTACTATCAGAATATCATTTCGCACATCTATAACAACGTTAAGTTGTTTCATTGTATCGTTGCCTAAGATACCATGAAAAGTTTTTAGTGTAGGTAGTACGAAAAATTTTATTGGGGTGTCGTTGAGACTAAACAAGTTAAGAAAAATATGATGTGTGATAGCTATCTGTCCGGCAATTGTGTTGGCAAAGAATGTGTCTTGATTTTTTTTTTTATGTGTTGCAAAAGATGGTTGGATATAGTTCTGATTAGAGCCTGTGTCAATGAGGAAATTCAATAATTTGCCGTCCCTCGTTTTACACTGAAAATATGGCAACGAGGAACGATTTAGACTAAAAAATTTATGTCCGAGGTATCTGTTATTTGATTACCATAATTTGGAGAGGTTTCACCTTCATATGGTAGATCAGTAATACCATGTTCTTCTATAGCGGTGTTGTAACTTTGTTCGTTCATGTAACTCGAATAAGCTTCCGAGTAAGCTTCGGCGTATGCATTTGCATAGTCGTCGGCTTCGTTGATGACCTGTTCGTTCATGTTCAGTCCTTGAACTTCCCCTGTGTTTATATGGAATTGTCGTTGAAATTTATTTGGGGTTTGTTCTATTCTATCAGATAAAGGTCTTTTTATAGCGTTTTGATTATTATCTGGTCTGTTCATGTAGTTAATATTTCGAGTTCTGACCGATGGATCGACTTCCATTGGTTGTACAGCGGGTTGTGGTTTAGGGGCTATTGGTCTTGGTGGTGCATTAAAGAAGTGTTGCGGTTGTTGAAATAGTTGCCTTTGAATATTTTGAGGTTGCGAAAAATTAGGTTTTGCTGAGTAGTATAAATTGGGGTTGAAATTGGTCCTATTCACGACAGGTGGATTATTAGAGCGGAATGGTTGTTGGGTAATTTTGGGTTGTTGATAATTCCGCGCTGGTAGAGTGGGTGGTTTAACGGAATGTACGGAGTTCCGTATGGATTGATTCTCTATTAATCGACACAAATGTAGCGCATGCTGTAGATCTGTTGGCTCTTTAATAGCTAACAATCTAGGTAAATCTCCATTGAGACCCCTTATGAAAGTATCTAGGGCCTTATCTCTGTAGATCTTGGTGAGCACTCTAAGTGTTTCTAAAGATGAATCATGGTTGTTTATTTGATTCAGAATTAGAGACAGGTGATAATAGACGGTTTGGTAGAACTCGTCTGTTGATTGTCCACGTTGATTGAGCGTGTACAATTGATATTCCAATGTCTTAAGATCTCTGCGGTCAGCAAAATGATCTGAAAGACACTGAGATATAGCCTTCCAGTTTAATGGAGTATTATATGCCTCCAAAACGGCATCGGCTTCGCCAACTATTTTGCTACGTACAACCAATAAAATCCCGTAATGTTTTGGCATTCCTTGTGTAGCAGAATATGCTTCGAATATCCTATCTACACTTTTACGCCATGACGTAAATTCGGTTCTTTTTCCAGAGAAATCTTTAAATTTTTACAACGTCCGGTAATCTATCTAGTTCGTTAATCTGTCCCATGTATTGGGGTAGAATAGTTTGGTCCTCTTCTATTTTGCGATCTATATCTGTGTTAAGCATTTCACGACCTTTTTCTGACAAAATTTTCCTAACATATCTTTCTACAGTGTTTTCTATACATCTTTGAGTTAAGTCTTGGTTTGTCGTTGACTTTGAACTGGTCGATGGAGAATTGTCGTCTGGGGGTGGCATGTTGAGTAGAAAATGCTCGTGTAAGGTTATCAATGGTTTGGGATAGGTTAGGACAGGTTTTATCGAAAGTGAAAATTTTGTTTGATTTTATGAGGAATCTTATCCCCTAATTTTTCTTGTAGTGCAGATAGGAAAAATGGGGTGGTATGGCTTGGAAATTTTCTTATTTACTTTTGAGTTTGTTTGGTGTGTTTGATAATTAGTTTTCTTAAACTATTCGTTTTTAATTGTTTGTTCTTTTGTATTCAAGTTTTTCTTGACTGATTTTTAAATTGTTTACTATGTTCGATTAATTATTTTCCTTAAAATATTAATTTTTCAAATTGTTTGGTGCATTTCTAATGCTTAATTTTCTTACGATATTATTCTTTTTTCTTGTATTCTTGTATTCTTGTATTTAATATTTTTGAATAAAACTTAATTTCTATGCTTACAATATTATTTTCCACATTGGTGCTTCCTACGCTGATGTCCCGGATTATTCCCTTTTTTTCCAATCCCACGTTGGCACGATGAAGATTGGTGACTCGAGATCCTGTCGGCACATACACAGTTGCGCAGTACTCTACGAACGGAATCTATAGAGTTTGTAGCACTTTATTTTATTTTTTTTTTTTTTGTGTTTGTTTCACGACAGTGAAAATAAACCGTTTACTCCGTTTATATAGACACAATCTTCGACGAGAACGCTGTAGCTGCCGTGCAGGTACTTTTGGTGATACGTCCGAATGATCTTTGTTTAAACGGTTGTCGCGTTCACTAAGTCACTGGTTAAGAGGATCTTTCGCGAACAGCAGCTAAATAGGTGCTCTGTTTTCCGACGCGTAAACTTTTATGTGGTTTTAAATTCACTGTCCCTGCTCGGGCGCCAATTAGAAAATCTTTAAGTCTTTTAATTAAAAAAAACATCATTTATTTCTGAGAGTTGGATTAGAACTAACTTAAGAGCGATTTACATGTTTTTAATGAAACCTATGTTATGCCGCGTCGCTGCTGACGTCGCTGCGCCTGTTGCTACCGCTGATGTCGTGCCTTGCTGCTATTGGTGGTGATCGCCATTGGTCAATGCTGCCGCCGTGGAGTTGCACTTGTTGTGCAATTCGCAGGGTGTCGTCTTGCATCCGTTGGTCCCACGGTTAATGGCCTAAAGAGTGCGCGATCAGCGCACGTGGCCTTTGCCTCGTTCCCTCTGTAGTCTGCCGAATGGGTGGTGCATTTTTGGGTGTCCAGTTACTGTCGCCGGTGACACGGTGGGTTGCTGATAATGTTGGGTCAGCTTGATTTTGGCTCTTACGCAACTTATGTTGCTTATGTGTGCTGCATATGTTGTTTGTTGTTTTATTTGGGTTTGGCATACAGGGTGTTAACTTATACATGCAATTTCAAGTCTCTAGTGTCATAGTGTTCAAATATAGCACAATTTGAAAAATCACTATATATTCAGGTCCGATTTGCCACGCCC
>JAUESO010000534.1:0-22500 GCA_030914385.1 Drosophila antonietae | reverse complement strand
TGAGAAACTGATTTGCTCTAGGATGGGAGTGCTATTGCTAGCGCCGGAGGCCTTTCACCTAACCAATTTGGTTTCCAGAAGCCCGTTCAACAACAGATGCGCTTAATAAAGTTGTTGGCCTGGCAACTTCCTCCATCCAAGGCACCAGATCGAAACACGGTACGAAACATTACTGCATCATTGCGACTCTTGATGTAAAGAATGCCTTCAACACAGCTAGTTGGGATATGATACTGGATGCGATGTCAGAATATAATATCCCTAATACTAAAAATAGAAAAAAGAATAGTGAAGAGCTACTTCAGAGGAAAACACTAATATACACTACTTGTGAGGGTCCCTAAACTCATATCGTATCAGCTGGAGGCCCCCAAGGTTCAGTGCTGGGGCCTCTTCCATGGAATATTATGTACGACGGCGTACTGCGCTTGGAACTACGAGCAGGTGCGTACACCATTGGCTTTGCTGATAATGTAGCAGTCGTCTCCATAGGCAAGGAGCTGAAAGATAATGGGGATAGTGTCAGGAGCGGTTTAGAGCTAGCGGCGCACAAAACGGAAGTCGTCCTAGTCAGCAGTCGCAAAAGAGTGGAAACTGCCAATATAAAGATCGGCAGCGTTACCATCGCATCTAAGAGGGCAATAAAGTATCTTGGCGTCATGTTAGACACAAGATTAACTTTCCACGAGGACCAAGGCACTACGACGTGTCCTCCTAACGTCCGTCATCCTCTAAGCTGCACCAATATGGTCAAGAGCGATGGCAACGCCGTGCTACAGCCGAGGCATTTGCGCCACCGACTGAGCGCAATCAGATTCATCTGCGCTGTCAGGCCAGTCTCCGATGACGCGGCACTTGTTATTGCCGGCGTGGTGCCGAAGCCGTGGAGCGGAACACATACGAGCCTATACGGCGCGACGCTATCAGGGCGAACAGCATTGCACGATGGCAAAGACGATGGAATACCTCAACAAAAGGGCGTTGGACGCACACGCTCATCCCTGAGCTTGCACCATGGATAAACCGCAAGCACGGTGAGGTTAATTTTTAACTTACGCAGATTCTCGAGCTACCTGAAGCGCTTTGGTCACAGGAAACTGACGAATGTCCCTGGTGCGGACGAGGACTTGTGGAAGACGCCAAACACGTCTTATTCGAGTCCACACTCGCTTCCAAGAGAAGAGGCGTTGTCTAGAAGAGGCAGTGAGCTGCTCCATTAGAGCGGACAATATAGTCGGCGTCATGTTGGAATCGGAGGCAGCTTGGAATCTTACAAGCACCTTCGCGGCCACAATCATGATGAAGCTCCGCAGAGTCGAGCGGATAAGAAGACGAGCTGTCCTAGGCTAAGATAGTGCAAAGCGCTTGCGAAGCAATGCTTTACGGTCGTCCCGCAAGCATCTTGCGCAATCTCTAGTCGTCTAATCTAATGTTATGTATATCAATTTGTAAAAATCAACGAATACAAAAAAAAAAAAAAACGCTTGTACGTCTGTATGTGGTGTAAGCATTGCAGGCGGCTTGCTGTCTCGCTGTCTCTGTTACTGTCCGCGTTGGTTTTGCTGCCATAACTTCTTTGATTAATGATTTTGTTTCTAGACGGACAATCGTAATCAACTGCTTTAGATTATGATCATGACATTAATATCTTATGCCAAACCAAACTGTATGTCTCTAGTAATTTGCAATTGGAATTGGGGAATTGGGGACCGGAATCCAAAATCTGATAAAACCCGAAATTGTAATAAATTACTATCTATATATGCAGAAGACTTGGAGACTTTAACTCTAAAGATCAATTAGATATAATTTTATAACTGATTCCCGATAATTGTTTTTATCGATTACTTTGGAAATATACAAGTTATCGAATTTCTGAAACAAACTCGTACTCTCTCTATCTCTTATATCTTCGGAAATCGACGCGTTTATACATACGGACGGATAGACGGACATGGCTATATCACTTTTCTCGTCACCCTGATCAAGAATATTATACTTTATGGTGTCTGCCACGTCTCCTCTGCCTGTTACATCATCATCAAAACAGAGTATTTGAGGTAGGAGAAAACATCTCTGTGTACCGAAAAGATTGTTCAGTCAGACTTGGGAACGTCACTACTTGTTAAGGGGAGGGTGTTCAAAGGAAAACCTTAAACTGCACTACAAATACATGGCAAGTAACAATTTAAAAATTTTTATATCATGGTACAGATTTAGTACACATTGTACGTGTGTGCACACATTAGGCGATTTTCTTTGCATTCTAGTAAATTCTAAGAATTGCGATTAAATTGTAAATTTTACAATCGTTACTTTAGTTTTGTCAGAAAGAGCTCTAGCAGTCACTTATTTTAACAACCGACACTCAATTCAGGGCAGTGACGCTGATGGTAAGTATTATGTAAGCTGCACTCACTTCCGTGAGTTCGATTCCCATTAAAATTTTTTTTTATCGAAAATGTATAACTTTTTAATTTAATTTATTTTGTATACTTATTATAAAATGCTTGCTGCCAGCTTTACAATTGATAATAAGCTTTATATATATATATACATACGTATACATGCATAGACAAGTCCACGTGTGTACACATATTCTAAGAATTGCGATTGAATTGTGAATTTGAAGCCGTTATGTCAGAAGGTGCTATAGCAGTGTGTAGTGCGCTGGACTTGTTCAAACCAGACTTGCTTATAAATATGTTTTTTATATATATAATAAGAACAGTCTAAAAGTATGTAATCAGCTGAGCAGTGAGCGGTTCAACACAGCTGAACGCAAGCGCAAACGAATGGAGATCATAGGATAACAGGAGTATTTGTCTCTTTTCGCTAGGACGTTAAAACTGTTCCCAAGGCTTGCCGCTCAGGCATCGGCCATGCTTTATTTTATCTCACCCCAAACCAGCAAGACAAGAAAATTTTACTGTGCAATTATACTGGTGAAAATTATACTAAAAAAATAATTCCTTTTTATGAACCTAAACCCATTGAAAATGGGAATTCAGGGTATAGTGGTTTTGTGAAAATGTATGTAACAAGCAGATGGAGACGTCGCAGACCCCATAAAGTATAAAGTTAAGGAGGAGTTAAAGATACGTAGTAGGCTGGATTCTCCTATCAGATATGAGAGGAGAATACAACGTACGGAGCTGATTCTATTCAGTTTATATTCGGACGAGACAGAGCTTAGACCTATTGTTCCTAAATTATACCAAATTTTATAAAATATGTTATTTCATTGAATCCAAGTATATTTGTCTACGCGAGAATATAACTCAGTGCACATAATCGTTCGCCCGAGCAGGGACCCACATTCTTCACAGTATTGAAATTAAAAGATGGCGCAAAAATATCTAAATAAGTGATAATTCAATAAAAACCATAACAAATAAAATTGTTCATTCTTGCGATGAACAATTCTTGGCTAAACGGTGGTACTTCTGTGATTTGCAGAGTATCGAGGTTCAAACCCTTGCCACGATAACATAACGAAAGTGATAAAGTGATAACATAATTGCAGGCAAAATGATCGTACCTCTGTATCATGTCAGCGTTTCCTTGAGCGTATGCAAGTATCTCTCGGTTCAAATCCTTACCGTGAGGCAAATATTATAACAATTTATAAAAATGCGTTTTCCACTGTGTCGAATGATGGGTGCCGTGTAAGTTTTAACTATAAAATAATATAAACCACTGCAGCAATTTATTGCGGTGGTCGTATAATAAAATTGAGGCGGTTGTCTGGATAGGTCGTGCAATAAGTTCACAAACAAAACATAAAATATGTAACATAAACAATATAAAACGAATTACGTTAGACTGCCCCATTCGATCGTGGAATCATCCTTACCCTAGTAGGTTCTTCTAGAACTAAAGGATAAATAAGGACTTCCCAGCCTAGGCATTGGTTGTCGTTTTGTTTCAGTTGTGCAATATATAACTAAATTATATAAAGATAAAACAATAGGAAAAGAATTGCCCAAATGAGTCTGCCCAGCTGACTGTGGAACAACCTTCACCTTTGTAGGTCTTATACCAAAGAGGAACCTGGGGGCTTCCCTAGCTATATAAACAAATAAAATCGTTTACCGGAGAGTCGGAAACAAACATATAACTACAGTGGACCAAAAAAGTATTGGCACACTAAGAACCATAAAGTAAATAAGTCGAAAATAATATAATAAAAAAATAATAATTTAACAAAATAATAGTAGTGAAATAATAGTAATAATAGTCAAAATAATAAGAATTATTAAATCACAATTTATATTAAAAAATTTGTTCACATTACAACTCTGTGAAAACGTTTACTAATTTTATCTCCACAGAAAGAAGTAATGAACAGCTGCCTTAAAACGATGATCAAGTTTATTAAACTATTACACATATACAAGGATCGGGTGAGAGAAGCATTATTGAATTCTTTGGACGCAATAAAGAATCTATAACAATAATGGTTTATTAAATTACACAATCACACTGACATTCAACGGAAATGTTTTCCTTCTGGAAAATACCTCAGTTAACTTAATAAAAATGTTGAAAAACTGAATATGAAATTCTTAATGAACACAGTTTTATATGATTTTATGAACTTTGTATTTCGCTTTATAGTTTTAGCTTTGATCGGCAACACCCACAACCACAACTTGTTCGCACAAAATCTCAATTCAAAGAGATGCAAAGAATATTAAGTGTAACCTACTTCATGTCCATTAAAATACTAATCTACTATTTTAGAGAACGTGATTTTTATACCCTGAGTCCATTGAAAATGGGAAATCAGGGTATAATGGTTTTGTTAAATGTATGTAATAGGCAGAAGGAGGCGTGGCAGACCCCATAAAGTATATATATTCTTGATCAGGGTGACGAGAAAAGTTGATATAGCCATGTCCGTCTGTCCGTCTGTCTGTCTGTCCGTATGTTTGAACGCGTCGATTTCCGAAGATACAAAAGCTAGAGAGTTCATTCTTTTTGTGTATATTTGCGCGCGCAGTACGAGTTTGTTTCAGAAATTCGATAACTCGTATATTTGAAAAGTTATCGATAAACGAATTTATCGGGAACCAGTTATAAAATTCTAGCTAATTCATCTTTAGAGGTAGAGTGTCCAAGTCTGCCGCATATATATAGATACTAATTTAATACAATTTCGGTTTTTGTCAGATTTTGGATGCCGGTCTCCAATTCGCTCCACCACCCCCCAATGTGAAAAAAATGCATTTCAAATACTAGAGACATGCAGTTTGTTTAGCATATATATATGAATATCATAATCATAATCTGAAGATATCAATACGATTGTCCATCTAGAAACAGAATTATTAATCATCAAAGTTTTCTCAACAAAACCCATGTGCCGCAGCAACAAGGCAGCGACACAGCAAGCCGCCTGCATTGCTCACACACATACATGCTTACAAGCGCGTGTGTGTGCTCGTGTTTTTGCATGTATAGTTTCTTACGCGTGGAATCGAAACGAAGCATTCTTGGAATCTTATTCGTTCGAAAAGGGGCTCAGGGGATTTCGTAGTCGAGATAGTCAGAGCAGTCTCGACTACAGCTTTCTTACTTGTTGAAGGAGGAATACGGGTATTCCAAAAAAAAAAAAATGGAAGAATAGAGATTCCATCTTTTTTTTGAGTTGACTAACATCAGTCTCCAAGATAATGGTTACAGAAAAATTGGTAAAGAGGTTTACTGTGCCCAATTGTTTAAATTATTTAATGTCCAACTATATTTCACTCCAACATTGAAAAGTAAAGTAAATGCACAGATAGAAAGATTCCACTTAACCTTCATAGAAACATTCAGGTGTTTAAAACAATAGCTTCCGAATTAAACTGCAGAAGAACTAGTTAATATCTCTGTAAACAGATAAAACACTTCCGTACATTCGATTATCAACCAAAACTATCAGTCATATTTTTTAACAGAACGTCTAAAAGACTTTTCAAGGGTTGTCAAATTTCAACAGAAAGTACAAGATATTAGGGGGTTGCTGAAATACTAACAAGATTATCAAATAGTAGAAGAAATAAGACAAGGACTCTACCTATCAACTATATTTGAATGAATATGAATATTCTTCACAATCACATACCATCCTGACTAATAAATCTAAATAATTCGTAAAAGAATATTATACTTTTAACAACACACAAAGCAACACAGCGTTTGGACACACGTGATGTAGTGGTCAGAAGATCTTTGCTGCCAAGCAGTATTTCGAAGACATCGGAGAGAAGATCGTGCGTTCGGATGGTTAGATGAAAGTTGACACAATGAAATATATTGGACGAACCCATGGAATCAGATTGTGTTTTGTTTTTGAGCCTTGGAAAAGGAGGTTTTTTTTTAGTCGGTAAGCAGTCACGCAGTCCGACACACTAGCCAGAGTGACGACCTGACTGACGGTGCATAAAGCATTTTTTACCTACCTCAAAAGACAGTCTTCGAATTCCGCCACAGTTAATCATGACGCCACCACAATGAATATTCGATCCAACTAGGGAATCTTGATGACTATTTTCAAGACGCTCGCTATCTGAGCAAATGCACCCGGATCTGCGGGACGCAGATTTTTCAACGGGAAGGAGTAAAGGAGGAGTTAGGATACGTGGTAGGCTGGATTCTCCTATCAGACATGAGAGCAGAATACAACTACGGAGCTAATTTTATTTAGTTTTATATTCAGAAGAGACAGACTTTAGACCTATTGTTCCTAAATTATACCAATTATATTAAATATGTTATTTCATTGAATCCAAGTATATTGTCTACGCGAGATACTTTCGTAGTGTGTGTGCGCTTAACTTATATATTCTTGATCAGCATAAAAAAATAAGTTGATCTAGCTCTGTCCGTCTGCCGTCGAGATTTCGGAAACTAAAAAAGCTAGAGAGCTGAAATGTTGTTTGTTTAGTTTTTTCGTTGTTCCCATTTCCAAATTATCGATAAGAAATCGAAATTCGGCAAATTGATATATTTAGATAGATATTATCGATAGGCAGAGTTTGTAATTTTTAGATTTTCGATGCCACGCCCTCGTCCCCAATATGCAAAACACGCATTTCAATTATTAGAGACTTGCAATATGGCAAATACACACATTTGGATGCTATTAATATATTATGAAAGTTTTATGAAGATAATCCATCTAGGAATGGAGTTATAAGCGTCTAAAGTATAGACGACTCACAGTTGCTCTCCGTGTGATTTGGCTCTTTGCCTTTTTCTTTATTTTTACTTTCTTGCACAGCTCGCGCACGCTTCGTTATGAACGTTTTGTGTTTATGTCTTTTGTCTTTTTGTCTTTTATTTGCGGCTCGCGCGGTTTCGCTTTCCCAACTCGAAACCTTTAAGCGCATACGCGTGCTTCTAATATCCGCGACGACTAACCTAACTACGCCCCCGTTGCCCTTCCGCGCGATCCCCTCGGCATCGGCAAACAACTTCAAGATAATGGGCGCACTGTGCGGGTTCCTCGACGGCTCAATGGCTCCAACCCCCTGCTCGCCAAACACCTTCCGCGTGACCTCCAATCTGCGCGGCCATTCCTCCTCACCGCATGAGGAGGACTCTTGCCCTCCTCATCCTTTGCGTCGAACTCATCCTTCATCGGTGGGCGCCATCTTGGCTCACCGCCACCTCTGACTCCTTTATCCTTTTGTCTGGCGCATGATCCCTGAGCTCGCCCTCCAGATCCTTGACTCGCTCTGTGATTCCATCGAGAGACCCTGCTCTTTCTCCTGACTGATTCCTATCCTCTTTGCCGCCATGCGACACTTATTTGTGGACATTAATTGTAGCCTTCCAGTGGCTGGAAGTTTTTTAAGGTATATAATAACTAGGATTTTAAGAAATAAACAGTTCAATTTTTGAATTCGGTAAATGTGGAGTGTTTCATTTCGACTCTCTAACAATCGGCGATCCTACGTCCGTTATAACCTTTCCTCCTGGCTTATTAACTTCGTCTGCCTCCGGGTCCCTTTTCGGTTCCCCCTCTACCTCTGTTTCCAGCCGCTTGCTTCTTTGAGTTACGCGTCGAGCGAGCGAACAATGCCATTAAGCAGGCTGGTTTCTTCGACACGCCTTCCTTCCGTTCATTCCTCTATCGTTCGCATTATTCGGCACTCGTGGCCGCAGTGCACCAATGCGCCCTTTCCGGCGATACTCGCGCCCACTTCCGTCGTCTTCTGTACGTCTCGCGATGACCCGTTGGCCAACCTGGTCCGGGACCGCGCGTCGTGAAACTCCTCTCGGATCGTTTTGTCCAGGCAGATTTCGACCGGTTCGCTGCGGTCCTTCTCTCCTGCTCTAATCGCTGCCCCTGCACATTCTCGTAATCCGCCGCCATCTGAGTCAGTTGCGTGAGTGATGCGAAGTCATGGCTCCTCACATACAACCTGAGTTCCGGAGCGGCATTCTCGTACGTCCTATACAACTCTTGCGCCGCGCTGTACTTCATCCGGCGCATCAAAAGCTTGAACTCAATCAGATAATCTTAAAGTTGTCCCTTTCCCGCTGACGACGAGCGCGAATCTGATCCTCTAAGCGCTCGAAGTACTGTGGCGACAGAAAGAATTCTAGAAACTCCTTCTTAAACTCCATCCAGGGCACGTCCCTAAGCCCACTAGTCAGGAGCCACTTAGCCGCCTTCCTTCGACGAGCACCTCGCCCATCGCTCTGGGCATCTAGTTCTATGCCAGAAACTATGGGCCGTCCTTCCAATAACTCCATGAAGTTTAGTGGATCCGACTGCCCACAAGTATATCTGGTCCGATAGCACAAGAGCAACAATTCTCCCCGAACATATGGGACGAATCAACGAGTTGGACAAATTGCCATATATAGTAAGAGTACTAAAAGACTTCTGGGAATAGAGCAGAATTTACTTCATGGCGCAAAAGCGTAGATAGAATATTCGATGCATATTCTTTCGCACAGGGAACTCCAAAACATTATGGTATCTTAATGGTAGTAAACATACAATACTCCATTGAACTGGAAAGCTATTTCCCAATGTCTAACAGATCATTTTGCTGACCGCAGAGATTTAAAAACACTATACTCTCAGCCAAAAGGGACAAACAATAGACGAATTCTATCAGGCATCTACTATCATCTGTCTCTCATCTTAAATCAGGTAAACAATCATGATTCATCCGCAGAGACAGTAAGGGCTATAACAAAGATCTATAGAGATAAAGCCTTAGACACATTCATCAAAGGTCTCAATGGAGACTTACCCAGATTGTTAGCTATCAAGAGCCAACTGACCTATTGAAAATGGGAATTCAGGGTATAATGGTTTTGTGAAAATGTATGTAACAGGCAGAACGAGACGTCGCAGACCCCATAAAGTAAATATATTCTCGATCAGGGTGACGAGAAAAGTTGATCTAGCCCTGTCCGTCTGTCCGTCCGTCCGTCCGTCCGTATGAACGTCGAGATTTCGGAAACTACAAAAGCTAGAGAGCTGAAATTTCACATGAACACTCGTATGTTAGCTACGCAGTACGAGTTATTTTTGTTTTTTTCGATAACTCATCCCATTTCCAAATTATCGATAAAAAATCGAAAATTCGTTTCTATTTTTTAGGTTTTTTGGGTATAACTTCTACACCGTTTTAGCTAGAGACTTCAAATTTGTTTGTTTAGATAGATATTATGGATACGCAGATAATGTCATTTTCGGATTTTGGATCCCACGACCTCTGGCCCACTGTATGCTTCCACTTTTTCCCTGCCTCATTCCCACTGTGCGCTCCGATTTTATGGCCCCTGGTTCGTTACACTATACCCTCTACCATTGTAATCCGTGGCGTGGGGTATATACGATATATACTTTGAATGTATTGTAATCGATTTAACAACAAAAAAGGAAAGAAAAGAAAAGAAAAATAATAAAAAACGTATAATCGTGTATAATGCCAATTTAGTTTTAATATTAAGCTAACAACCACACCTGCAACCAATCGAGCCCACAAAAGGGCACTGCACCGGCCCAATTATATCACGACCTCAATGCATGCAATTTTGACACGTGTGCTATGTCAGCACAAATTAACAACAGCCGTGAGAGCCTATCGTCAGCAGTAAGATCAATGAACCTGGTCAATACTGATTATGGCCAACGCATTTCCGACACGCGCGCCGATTCAGCGTATCATCACCACCATCACGATGCGTCGTGTCATAAGACACATTTCTGCAGCAACGGCAATAACCGCAGGGGCAGCGACGTCAACAGCAGTGGGAGCAGCTTAGCTATAAATATTCTTGTACACTTATTCTTAAGTTAGTTCTAATCCAACTCCAAATTCAATAAATGTTTTTTTTTTAACTTAATTTGAATTTTTAATTGGCGACCGAGCAGGGACCCGCGACAAAATAACGTTAAAGCCTAATCCGCGATTTTCGAAATTGAAACCTAATCCGCAAATCACACAGACGCTAATAACGTCCGAGGACATTGCAGTGAACAAAAACGAGTGCCTAATACGCAATCTCAACGCGTTCGCGACACAGTGATCCTCAGCGAAAAAACGTAAACGGTCGTGTTCCGAAAGGGGACATTGCAGCAAACATTACAAGTGTCTAATACGCAACTTCAGCGCGTTCGCGACGCAAGTGATCTCCCAGAACATTGTTGTTGTTTAGTAACGGAAACTCCATTAATACTGGGATCCGAAGAACAAGGACGAATCCGGACCATCATCCCGGGGGTCAACGATGCTGATTATACTGATACTGTAAGCGTAGCTTATAAGACATTTTGAAACAAGTAAGAACGTTGCAGTTAGGCGCAACTAACAGCGATATACTTTGTTCCCATAGGTGCATCTTATTTATTTAATAAACATTTAATTAACGAAATATTTCGGCAATTAGAAAACGTACATGACAAGCAACAAACGTTTTTCCTACACATACATATAGATTTACACATGTACACACTATACGAGTATACACACAATTTTCTATGTATACATACAAAAGTTTGGATGCCAGAATATTCTAAGAATTGTGACTGAATTGAGAATTTTTCGATCGTTACTTTAGTTTTGTCAAAAGGCGCTCTAGCAATACCTATTTGGTTTTAGTTAACGAAACCCAGTCAGGGCAGTGGCGCTGGTGGTCAGCGCTATGCAAGCTATACTTAGGTGCGTATTCGAATCCCGCAAAAAAACTTTTTTTTCCAAAAATTATTATTTTTTAATTTTTTTAATATTTGTATATTTATTATAAAATGCTTGCTGCGAATTGATAATCATTTATAAACATACGCATATGAATTGTGCATTTAAGTAAAAACTAAAACTGCTTTATGCTTTCCGATTTGCGACGCTGTGTGGCAGGCAGTTTTTCTATGCGTGCATATATGTATGTATGCATGTGTACGTGTATACACATCCAAAAGTGTATACATATTGCAAGAATTGCGATTGTATTGTTTTGTGTCGTCACAAGCTGCTGATCAGCTGGTCAGCTGATCAGCTGTGAATTTATTTAGGTTTAGCTAACGATTACATGTTGTTTTCAAAAGACCCAGGTTCGAATCCAGCTGGAAACTTTTTATTTATTAATCAAAAACTTATACATTTTATTTTTTAAATTCATTAATATTATTATATTTATGTTAAAATGCTTTTTGCCATCTTAGCAATTGCTACTAAGCTATTGTATGCATGAATTATGCAGTTGGCCACAACAAACTTCTTTGCCGATTTGCCACGCCCCAGGGGGCGTAGACTCATAATTTTTTGCCAGTTCTTAGAAAGGGCCGAGGCTAACATGACTGCAAAATTTGGTTGCTTACATTCCAAAAATGCGAAAATTACAGGGTATTTTTCGATATGCCACGCCCCCAAAGAGGCTGAAAAATTATTTTTGGGGCATCGATAGAGGAGAACATTAGTAACTCAACCATCCAATTTTCAAGCTTCTAGCTCTAAAACTGTAGGAGATATAAACTTTTGCGGTTTGCCACGCCCCCTGTGGGCGTAGATATATCTACCATAGCTTATTAGTCTTGGGTTGTCAACCCGAGTATAAATTAGAAAATCTTTAAGTCTTTTAATTAAAAAAAACATCATTTATTTCTGAGAGTTGGATTAGAACTAACTTAAGACGTCGCTGCGCCTGTTGCTACCGCTGATGTCGTGCCTTGCTGCTATTGGTTGGTGATCGCCATTGGTCAATGCTGCCGCCGTGGAGTTGCACTTGTTGTGCAATTCGCAGGGTGTCGTCTTGCATCCGTTGGTCCCACGGTTAATGGCCTAAAGAGTGCGCGATCAGCGCACGTGGCCTTTGCCTCGTTCCCTCTGTAGTCTGCACCGAATGGGTGGTGCATTTTTGGGTGTCCAGTTACTGTCGCCGGTCACACGGTGGGTTGCTGATAATGTTGGGTCAGCTTGATTTGGCTCTTACGCAACTTATGTTGTTTTGGCTAAGTTGCTTATGTGTTGCTGCATATGTTGTTGTTGTTTTATTTGGGTTTGACATACAGGGTGTTAACTCTTCCCTTTAAATGCGACCGTCCTCGGTTGCTACGTAAACTCCTGCTGGTGTGCTGTCGGTAACCATTTGTTTGTTGTCTAGAGTCTTTCTTTTGATTCTTTTAATGAGTTCGATGAATACTCCCATTATAATTAATAATAGAATGCTGAGTGACGTGTAGCCGATAGTAGCCTGCACAGTCTCTTCGTCTCCGAGTTTCTCCAGAATTTTGGTGTTGTTGGTATTTAGCTCTTTTACCATTTGTAGTGATAAAACTTCGTCCAGCTTGGTTTTCTCTGCTGTTAATTGGAACACTGGGGGTTCTGGCTCCGCGGCTCGTACATCTTCCGTTTTGTAGGTCGTTTCGCCGATCCTTACTGTAGAGTTGCGGTATTGTATACATTCCTTATAGTTTATATGTTTTGTCATCCAGTGTGACTGATCCGTTGAATCCGTTCAGCAAAAGGGTACCCGGGAGTATTTCTTCGAAGTCCGGAACGTGTTGATTGTTTATAATGGTGCATTCAGGTTTTTTAAGATTAAGCAGGGCATATAGACAGGTATCATTACTTAGATTTAATAGTTTATCTCTATTACATATTGTTCTTTCATTGTGATTTTCACAAGGTTCTTTTATTGCAAATGTTTCATTATTGTTACATTCTATTAAATTCTCGAATTTTATGTCATTTATGATTTTGCCATTTTTTACTGCTTTAACTTTAAGAGTTTTACATTTGTCTGTACTAATCATGGGAATACTTATAATATAAATTAAATTTTTTCCATTTGTGGCTAGTTTTACTTCAGCAAATTCTAAGAGTTCTTCTATGTTAAAAACAGATTATTTCTTTTGTAAAAATTTCTTCGATTACTTTAGTTTCTACTGCTGAAAAAATGAATGAATTAATAGTATTTGTTTTTGCCCATGTTATTGCTAGTAGGATATTAGTTATTTCTTCTTTTACTAGTTGAATTTTGTATTTTAGGACATTTGCTTTTTGGCTAATAACCTCTTCTGAATTTTGCGTTAATTTTATGATTTTATTAGTAATATTACCTAATTCATTAATTTTTTCGTTTATTAAACGATTAATAATAACTTGCTTATTATTATTTTCCAATTGTTCGTTTATCTTATTTATTAAAATTTGATGATCATGTTGATCTGGGTTTCCTGCCAACCATTTCCATGCTGTTCCTATAGCTTCAATAGCTCTTTTAAATTTGAGTTGAGGTCTAAGTCTTCTCAAGTCGTTTTTGATTTGGGATAATTCATACGAAATGAATGGGTGAAGGGAATGATCTGTAGGAAGTGAGTGTAGTGATTCGTTCAATGATGAGTAAATTTCGCTGTATTTGTCTAGATCAAATATATGGATGATTTTGAAAGTGCTGTCTTGTTTAGCTGCCAATCCTGTGACTATTGAGATGATTTGCGAATTGGAATAGTCGAGGACAGTGGTTATCCCCAAGCATGTTGGTAAAATGATCCTGTAAGTTAAGTTCGAATATTATTTTTTTGTGAACTGTTTTGCCTGAAACTGTTTTAATAGTTGAATTCATGTTTTCTGCTACTATTTCTTTTTTGTATCTGGGTGTGAGTTCTGAGCCTAAACGTTTATTGATTTTACATTGGATTATATCTCCTGGTTCGTAGTTTCTCATTTCATTCTTGTTCTTATTATGGTATTCTAGATCGGCTTTTTGTTTGGCTAGGATTTTGTCTGATATTTTTTTCTTTCTATTTTCTGCTGTTTTCTCTGGATTGTTAGGAACTGCTGTGCCAAGGAACGTATCAATTGGTTTTTTTCCGGTTACTGAGTGGTAAGAAGTATTGTATTCTTGTACTGCCTTAAAAAGTGTGTCTGTAAAGCTCATATCTGTGTTGTCTTTTTTTAAACATGTCATTATTTCTGATAAAGTGGAGTGGAATCTTTCTATTTGGCCATTACTTGTTGAATTATAGGGTGGTGTTGTGTGTATTTGGATACCAAGTTGATCTTGTAGTAAGAATTTTATTGAAGCTGAATTTAGAGCTTTTTCGTTATCGATTATGATAACTTTCGGCATGCCGAATGCTATTAGTATTTCTCTAAGCGGAATTTTTATATCTTCTGCAGCTCTAGATTTTAGGACTTTGACTGAACGTATTTAGAGAATTTATCAATGCTAGTTAATATGGTGTTTCTTTCTGTCATGTAGATATCAATGTGAACGATTTCGCCTGGAAATTTTGGAATTGGTGTTGCTTGAATTTCGGAATTTGGGGGGTGTCTGTCGTATTTTGACTCTTTGCATGTCAAACATGATTTAACGATTTCTTTAACTTTTTTGATAGTTGTGGGAAAAATGATTTTTCTAAAATTTGCGCTTTATTTTCAAAAGCGTTCCTATGAGCTCGTGTGTGTTCCTGAGTAATTATTTCGTTCTGTATATTTATGTCGGTGACGTCCTCTACTTTTCTCTGAGTGTATCTAATTTATAAGAGGAGAAATGGGTTGGGTAGAATTCCTGTATTTTTCCCATAATATGTTCGGGAGTAAACAGCCCGTTAACAATTCTTGGGTCAAGTCGTTCTTTGAAGATGTCGATTAGCTCTTGTTCTGTATAGTGTGGTCGAGTTACTATGTGTCTGTGATATGTGGGGAATGGTATTTGAAATTGTAATCAGATTTTTCGCCAATTAATATAAAAATTTGATTTTTAAACACATTGATGGGAACTTCTATTGAAGGGATTAAGTTGTGCGATGAGCTTTCATCGCTCATGATTGTAGCTTCGATACTGTGGCTTTCAATTACTGGATTCCTTGACAACGCGTCTGCTACTACGTTAGTGGTTCCTGGTTTGTATTTGAGTTCGTAATTAAATTCTTCTAGATAGCTCTTCCAACGTTTTAATTTTCCGTTGTGATTTTTGTTACTAAGAGCAAATGTAATGGGTTGATGGTCTGTAAAAATCACGACTTTGGCTGTGCCGTACAGATAGATTCGGAGGCTCTGTAGAGCCCAAACTATGGCTAACATTTCTTTTTCGTTAGTCGCATAGTTTTCCTCTGTTTAGACAATGTTCGTGATATGAATGTAATGGGTCTGCCTTCTTGCTCAAGAACGGCTCCAATTGCGAAATTGGAAGCGTCGGTTGTTAAATGGAACTCCTTTGTAAAGTTAGGGTATTTCAGAACAACTTCGTTAGAGCAAAGTGTTTGCTTAATTTTATTGAAAGCTTCTGTTGCTTGATCGTCCATGTTTATCTGTACTTTATCCGATACTCTTGTTGAACTACGGCCACTTTCACCTCTGAGAAGCGTGGTGAGTGGTTTTGCTAATTTAGCGTAATCCCTAATGAATCTTCGATAGAATCCTGAAAGTCCTAAGAATGATCGAAGGTCTTTCAATGTTTTAGGTTCGGGAATTTTGAAATGCTCGAACTTATCTTGGTTGGTTTTGACACCTTATCTGAGATAGTAAAACCTAGGAAAGTAATTCTTTTTAAAAAACTCGCATTTATCCATTTGGATTTTCATGTTTGCGTTTATAAGAGTCGTGAAGACTTGTTTTAAGTGATGCGCGTGTTCGTTTTCGGATTTACTGAAAACAATGATGTCATCAATATAAACATAGCAGATTTTTCCAATGTGCTCTCTTAAGATATCATCTAAGGCTCTTTGGAAGATGGAAGGAGAATTTTTTAGGCCGAAGGGTAGCCTTGTGAATTCGTATTTTCCTCCGTTGACTGCGAATGCTGTTTTTTCTATGTCTGTTTTCTTTAAAAGAATTTGGTGAAACCCACTTTTAAGATCGAGGACTGTGAAGAATTTGTTGTCCCCTAGTTGGGCTATGATGTCTCCTATTTCTGGCATAGGGTACCGATGTACGGAATTGTAGCTAAGTTGAGTAGCTACTTTTCGATAATCTATTACTAGTCTGTATTTCTTTTTCCCTGAGGCGTCAGCTTTTTTGGGAACGATCCATACTGGGGCGTTGTATGGTGATCTTGAGGGTCGGATAATTCCATCATTAAGCATCTCGCTGATTTGATTTTCTACTTCTTGCCTGAGTGCTGTGAGGGTAGGGATAATGCTTGCTATAAATAGGTGTATCAGTGTTTAGTCGAATCTCGCCTACCACATTAGTTGTGAAAGTCAATTTTTGGTCTGGCTCTGCAAATAATGTTTTGAATTCCTGAGCTAATTGGTATATTGTCTTTTTTTGACTGTCCGACATGTGTTCGGTTCGGACTTTTATGTTGTTAATCGCTTGCGCGGGTAATTGTCTAATTCGAATTTTAGTGTTAGTGTTTACTATCAGAATATCATTTCGCACATCTATAACAACGTTAAGTTGTTTCATTGTATCGTTGCCTAAGATACCATGAAAAGTTTTTAGTGTAGGTAGTACGAAAAATTTTATTGGGGTGTCGTTGAGACTAAACAGGTTAAGAAAAATATGATGTGTGATAGCTATCTGTCCGGCAATTGTGTTGGCAAAGAATGTGTCTAGATTTTTTTTTGGATGTGTTGCAAAAGATGGTTGGATATAGTTCTGATTAGAGCCTGTGTCAATGAGGAAATTCAATAATTTACCGTCCCTCGTTTTACACTGAAAATATGGCAACGAGGAACGATTTAGACTAAAAAATTTATGTCCGAGGTATCTGTTATTTGATTACCATCATTTGGAGAGGTTTCACCTTCATATGGTAGATCAGTAATACCATGCTCTTCTATAGCGGTGTTGTAACTTTGTTCGTTCATGTAACTCGAATAAGCTTCCGAGTAAGCTTCGGCGTATGCAGTTGCATAGTCGTCGGCTTCGTTGATGACCTGTTCGTTCGTGTTCGGTCCTTGGACTTCCCCTGTGTTTATATGGAATTGTCGTTGAAATTTATTTGGGGTTTGTTCTATTCTATCAGATAAAGGTCTTTTTATAGCGTTTTGATTATTATCTGGTCTGTTCATGTAGTTAATATTTCGAGTTCTGACCGATGGATCGACTTCCATTGGTTGTACAGCGGGTTGTGGTTTAGGGGCTATTGGTCTTGGTGGTGCATTAAAGAAGTGTTGCGGTTGTTGAAATAGTTGCCTTTGAATATTTTGAGGTTGCGAAAAATTAGGTTTTGCTGAGTAGTATAAATTGGGGTTGAAATTGGTCCTATTCACGACAGGTGAATTATTAGAGCGGAATGGTTGTTGGGTAATTTTGGGCTGTTGATAATTCCGCGCTGGTAGAGTGGGTGGTTTAACGGAATGTACGGAGTTCCGTATGGATTGATTCTCTATTAATCGACACAAAATGTAGCGCATGCTGTAGATCTGTTGGCTCTTTAATAGCTAACAATCTAGGTAAATCTCCATTGAGACCCCTTATGAAAGTATCTAGCGCCTTATCTCTGTAGATCTTGGTGAGCACTCTAAGTGTTTCTAAAGATGAATCATGGTTGTTTATTTGATTCAGAATTAGAGACAGGTGATAATAGACGGTTTGGTAGAACTCGTCTGTTGATTGTCCACGTTGATTGAGCGTGTACAATTGATATTCCAATGTCTTAAGATCTCTGCGGTCAGCAAAATGATCTGAAAGACACTGAGATATAGCCTTCCAGTTTAATGGAGTATTATATGCCTCCAAAACGGCATCGGCTTCGCCAACTATTTTGCTACGTACAACCAATAAAATCCCGTAATGTTTTGGCATTCCTTGTGTAGCAGAATATGCTTCGAATATCCTATCTACACTTTTACGCCATGACGTAAATTCGTTTTTTTTTTTTCCAGAGAAATCTTTTAAAATTTTTACAACGTCCGGTAATCTATCTAGTTCGTTAATCTGTCCCATATATTGGGGTAGAATAGTTTGGTCCTCTTCTATTTTGCGATCTATATCTGTGTTAAGCATTTCACGACCTTTTTCTGACAAAATTTTCCTAACATTATCTTTCTACGTGTTTTCTATACATCTTTGAGTTAAGTCTTGGTTGTCGTTGACTTTGAACTGGTCGATGGAGAATTGTCGTCTGGGGTGGCATGTTGAGTTGAGAAAATGCTCGTGTAAGGTTATCAATGGTTTGGGATAGGTTAGGACAGGTTTTATCGAAAGTGAAAATTTTGTTTGATTTATGAGGAATCTTATCCCCCTAATTTTTCTTGTATGTGCAGATAGGAAAAAATGGGGGGTGGTATGGCTGGAAATTTTCTTAATTTACTTTTGAGTTTGTTTTGGTGTGTTTGATTAATTAGTTTTCTTAAACTATTCGTTTTTAAATTGTTTGTTCTTTTGTATTCAAGTTTTCTTGACTGATTTTTAAATTGTTTACTATGTTCGATTAATTATTTTCCTTAAAATATTAATTTTTCAAATTGTTTGGTGCATTTCTAATGCTTAATTTTCTTACGATATTATTCTTTTTTCTTGTATTCTTGTATTTAATATTTTTGAATAAAACTTAATTTCTATGCTTACAATATTATTTTCCACATTGGTGCTTCCTACGCTGATGTCCCGGATTATTCCCTTTTGTCCAATCCCACGATGAAGATTGGTGACTCGAGATCCTGTCGGCACATACACAGTTGCGCAGTACTCTACGAACGGAATCTATAGAGTTGAAGCACTTTATTTTTTATTATTTTTTTAATTGTTTCACGATATGAAAATACAACAGTTTACTACTCCGTTTATATAGACACAATCTTCGACGAGAAACGCTGTAGCTGTCGTGCAGGTACTTTTGGTAGTTCGTCCGAATGTTCTTTGTTTAAAGCGGTTTGTCGCGTTCACTAAGTCGCTGGTTTAAGAGGATCTTTCGCGAACAGCAGCTAAGTAGGCGCTCTGTTTTTCGACGCGTAAACTTTTATGTGGTTTTTTAAATTCACTGTCCCTGCTCGGGCGCACAATTAGAAAATCTTTAAGTCTTTAATAATTAAAAAAAAACCATCATTTATTTCTGAGAGTTGAATTAGAACTAACTTAAGAGCGATTTACAATGTTTTAATGAAAACCTATGTTATGCCGGCGTCGCTGCTGACGTCGCTGCGCCTGTTGCTTGCAGTACCGCTGATTGTCGTGCCTTGCTGCTATTGGTTGGTGACTCGCTCATTGGTCAATGCTGACGCCGTGGGAGTTGCACTTGTTGTGCAATTCGCAGGGGGTCGTTCTTGCATCCGTTGGTCCCACGGTTAATGGCCTAAAGAGGTGCGCGATCAGCGCACGTGGCCTTTGCCTCGTTCCCTCTGTAGTCTGCACCGAATGGGTGGTGCATTTTTGGGTGTCCAGTTACTGTAGCCGGTCAACACGGTGGGTTGCTGATAATGTTGGTTCAGCTTGCTTTGGCTCTTCTTACGCAACTTGTTTTTGGCTAAGTTGCTTATGTGTTGCTGCATATGTTGTGTTGTTTTATTTGGGTTTGACATACAGGGTGTTAACTTATACACACAAAAAATCTTGGCCGTTTCTATGTTGCTATGCGTGTATATTCTAAGAATCACATTGTTTATAATACCCTGAACCCATTGAAAATGGGAAATCAGGGTATAATGGTTTTGTTAAAAGTATGTAACAGGCAGAAGGAGGCGTGGCAGACCCCATAAAGTATATATATTCTTGATCAGGTGACGAGAAAAGTTGATATAGCCATGTCCGTCTGTCCGTCTTGTCCGTCCATGCCGTCTGTCCGTCTGTCCGTATGTTTGAACGCGTCGATTTCCGAAGATACAAAAGCTAGAGAGTTCATTCTTTTTGTGTTAGGTCCGTATATTGAGCGCGCAGTACGAGTTTGTTTCAGAAATTCGATAACTTGAATATTTGCTAAGTTATCGATAACTGAAATTATCGGGAACCAGTTATAAAATTCTAGCTAATTCATCTTTAGAGTTAGAGTCTCCAAGTCTTTCTGCATATATATAGATACTAATTTAATACATTTCGTTTTTTTGTCAGATTTTGGATTCCGGTCCCCAATTCGCCCCACCACTCCCCAAATGTGTAAAAAATGCATTTCAAATACTAGAGACATACAATTTGGTTTGGCATAAAGATATGAATATCATAATCTTAATCTGAACATATCAATACGATTGTCCATCTAGAAACAGAATTATTAGTCTATAAAGTTTTCCTCATCAAAACCCATGTGGCGCAGCAAGCAAGGCAGCGACACAGCAAGACGCATTGCGGCGCGCACATACATACATACATACATATGTATGAATGTATGTATGTAATGTGTGCAAGCGTAGATCAGCGTGTGGGCTGTACATTGTATGTACATATGTACATATTTGGGCATGTAAGCTAATTGTAAAAGAGTTATGATTTCTAAAAAAAACCTAAAATGTTAAATAGAATATGTAGATCATATGCTGAAACTCTCATTACATTCCATTATATATTTTAAAAATTTTAAAACATTAAAACAACAATGGAAATGCAAGCAACGTTGAGCATGCAAATCAATTTTCGTATGCGTGTGCACATATACACACAAAAAAATCTTGGGCCTTTTCTATGTTGCTATGCGTGTATATTCTAAGAATCACAATTGTTTTTGAATTGCGTTAGAATTGCCTTTGAATTGTATTTGTATTTTCAGCCACTGCTTTAGTGTTTTCTTTCGTATATGGCGAATTTCATTCGTTTTCGCTACTCTGACGTTTTAAGTGAGCCGTGGTGTAGATGGCTAGGCAGATATAACGAATGTTAGGATGTGTCGCAGGTTCTAGCCTCGCCTAAGCCCTTCATAATTTCTTATTTTTATTTTTTTTTTGTATATTTTTTTCTTTTTTTATTATTATTGTATTTGATATCTTTGAAAGTCAGTTGGTAGTTTAACTAATTGTGAATAAGTGGGTTTTTTTTTATTTCAATAAATATTTTATAGCATAATTCTGAAAGTGTTTTTGTTTCAATTATATTTTATTCCGTTAAGTCAACAGAAAATAATGAACAAAAAAAAAGTCTGCCCAAATAACAAAAGCACGTGACATCTGCGGTTTTCCTATATGTATGCCCACATGTACATTCAAAACTAGTGTAGCATGGTCTAAAATTTTAACTTGCTAGATGGCGCTTTAGCAGTGAACTTATTTACTATGGCTATTACAGCTTCGAGTGGCATTGATATATTTCTTTTACAATTATGAAGTGCCTGTGTTAATTAAGGATGCGCTGTTATCGAGGAACGTCTATTTGTTGGGTCTATTTTTAATGATATTTAATAATATAAAATTTTTCGAATTTCAATTAATATAAGCGCCATATATTATTATTTTTTTTGGCAATGCATACACACATATGTATGTATAATATACATGTGCATATGGTGATTCTCCAGAAAAGTCAACTTTTTGTCACGTTCGACACTGGTTTTTTGTAATTATCTTGAAAACGGATTAATTTTAGTACTAATCAAGAGCAATATATTTAACTATTTGTCAAAATAAAGAAGTTTTTTGCCATTTTCAGCACTAAAATTGATGCATTTTCAAGATAATTACAAAAAACCAAACCACAGTACAGATTATTATTTTATTTTATTAAAATTGGGTTCAGGGTATTATCTAGTCGAGCACTCTCGACTAGAGTTTCTTACTTGTTTTTGAATTGCGTTAGAATTGTCTTTGAATAGTATTTTGTATTTTTCAGCCACTGCTTTAGTGTTTCTTTCGTATATGGCGAATTTCATTCGTTTTCGCTACTGTGCCGTTTGAGTGAGTCGTGGTGGTAGATGCTAGATAGATATGCATGCAACGAATGTTAGGGTGTCGCAGGTTCTAGCCTCGCCTAAGCCCTTCATAATTTATTATTTTTAATTTTTATACCCTGAGCCCATTAAAAATGGGAACTCAGGGTATAATGGTTTTGTTAAAAGTATGTAACAGGCAGAAGGAGGCGTGGCAGACCCCATAAAGTATATATATTCTTGATCAGGGTGACGAGTGAAGCTGATATAGCCCTGTCCGTCTGTCTGTCCGTCCGTCTGTCCGTC
>JAUESO010000535.1:0-23632 GCA_030914385.1 Drosophila antonietae | reverse complement strand
ACTATGGCTAACATTTCTTTTTCGTTAGTCGGCATAGTTTTCCTCTGTTTTAGACAATGTTCGTGATATGAATGTAATGGGTCTGCCTTCTTGCGCAAGAACGGCCCAATTGCGAAATTGGAAGCGTCGGTTGTTAAATGGAACCCTTTGTAAAGTTAGGGTATTTAGAACAACTTCGTTAAGAGCAAAGTGTTTGCTTAATTTATTGAAAGCTTCTGTTGCTTGATCGTCCATGTTTATCTGTACTTAAACCGATCTCCTTGTTGAACTACGGCCACTTTCACCTCTGAGAAGCGTGGTGAGTGGTTTGCTAAATTTAGCGTAATCCCTAATGAATCTTCGATAGAATCCTGAAAGTCCTAAGAATGATCGAAGGTGTCTTTCAATGTTTTAGGTTTCGGGAATTTTTGAAATTGCTCGAACTTATCTTGGTTGGTTTTGACACCTTTATCTGAGATAGTAAAACCTAGGAAAGTAACTTCTTTTTTAAAAAACTCGCATTTATCCATTTGGATTTTCATGTTTGCGTTTATAAGAGTCGTGAAGACTTGTTTTAAGTGATGCGCGTGTTCGTTTTCGGATTTACTGAAAACAATGATGTCATCAATATAAACATAGCAGATTTTTCCAATGTGCTCTCTTAAGATATCATCTAAGGCTCTTTGGAAGATGGGAGAAGAATTTTTAGGCCGAAGGGTAGCCTTGTGAATTCGTATTTTCCCCGTGACTGCGAATGCTGTTTTTTCTATGTCTGTTTCTTTAAAAGAATTTGGTGAAACCCACTTTTAAGATCGAGGACTGTGAAGAATTTGTTGTCCCCTAGTTGGGCTATGAGTCTCCTATTTCTGGCATAGGGTACCGATCGGAAATTGTAGCTAAGTTGAGTTTACGATAATCTATTACTAGTCTGTATTTCTTTTTCCCTGAGGCGTCCGCTTTTTTGGGAACGATCCATACTGGGGCGTTGTATGGTGATCTTGAGGGTCGGATAATTCCATCATTAAGCATCTCGCTGATTTGATTTTCTACCTCTTGCCTGAGTGCTGTAGGGTAGGGATAATGCTTGCTATAAATAGGTGTATCAGTGTTTAGTCGAATCTCGCCTACCACATTAGTTGTGAAAGTCAATTTTTGGTCTGGCTCTGCAAATAATGTTTTGAATTCCTGAGCTAATCTGGTATATTGTCTTTTTTTGACTGTCCGACATGTGTTCGGTTCGGACTTTTATGTTGTTAATCGCTTGCGCGGGTAATTGTCTAATTCGAATTTTAGTGTTAGTGTTTACTATCAGAATATCATTTCGCACATCTATAACAACGTTAAGTTGTTTCATTGTATCGTTGCCTAAGATACCATGAAAAGTTTTTAGTGTAGGTAGTACGAAAAATTTTATTGGGGTGTCGTTGAGACTAAACAGGTTAAGAAAATATGATGTGTGATAAGCTATCTGTCCGGCAATTGTGTTGGCAAAGAATGTGTCTAGATTTTTTTTTTGGATGTGTTGCAAAAGATGGTTGGATATAGTTCTGATTAGAGCCTGTGTCAATGAGGAAATTCAATAATTTACCGTCCCTCGTTTTACACTGAAAATATGGCAACGAGGAACGATTTAGACTAAAAAATTTATGTCCGAGGTATCTGTTATTTGATTACCATCATTTGGAGAGGTTTCACCTTCATATGGTAGATCAGTAATACCATGCTCTTCTATAGCGGTGTTGTAACTTTGTTCGTTCATGTAACTCGAATAAGCTTCCGAGTAAGCTTCGGCGTATGCAGTTGCATAGTCGTCGGCTTCGTTGATGACCTGTTCGTTCGTGTTCGGTCCTTGGACTTCCCCTGTGTTTATATGGAATTGTCGTTGAAATTTATTTGGGGTTTGTTCTATTCTATCAGATAAAGGTCTTTTTATAGCGTTTTGATTATTATCTGGTCTGTTCATGTAGTTAATATTTCGAGTTCTGACCGATGGATCGACTTCCATTGGTTGTACAGCGGGTTGTGGTTTAGGGGCTATTGGTCTTGGTGGTGCATTAAGAAGTGTTGCGGTTGTTGAAATAGTTGCCTTTGAATATTTTGAGGTTGCGAAAAATTAGGTTTTGCTGAGTAGTATAAATTGGGGTTGAAATTGGTCCTATTCACGACAGGTGAATTATTAGAGCGGAATGGTTGTTGGGTAATTTTGGGCTGTTGATAATTCCGCGCTGGTAGAGTGGGTGGTTTTAACGGAATGTACGGAGTTCCGTATGGATTGATTCTCTATTAATCGACACAAAATGTAGCGCAATGCTGTAGATCTGTTGGCTCTTTAATAGCTAACAATCTAGGTAAATCTCCATTGAGACCCCTTATGAAAGTATCTAGCGCCTTATCTCTGTAGATCTTGGTGAGCACTCTAAGTGTTTCTAAAGATGAATCATGGTTGTTTATTTGATTCAGAATTAGAGACAGGTGATAATAGACGGTTTGGTAGAAACTCGTCTGTTGATTGTCCACGTTGATTGAGCGTGTACAATTGATATTCCAATGTCTTAAGATCTCTGCGGTCAGCAAAATGATCTGAAAGACACTGAGATATAGCCTTCCAGTTTAATGGAGTATTATATGCCTCCAAAACGGCATCGGCTTCGCCAACTATTTTGCTACGTACAACCAATAAAATCCCGTAATGTTTTGGCATTCCTTGTGTAGCAGAATATGCTTCGATATCCTATCTACACCTTTTACGCCATGACGTAAATTCGGTTTTTTTTCCAGAGAAATCTTTTAAAATTTTTACAACGTCCGGTAATCTATCTAGTTCGTGAATCTGTCCCATATATTGGGGTAGAATAGTTTGGTCCTCTTCTATTTTGCGATCTATATCTGGTTAAGCATTTCACGACCTTTTTCTGACAAAATTTTCCTAACATATCTTTCTACAGTGTTTTCTATACATCTTTGAGTTAAGTCTGGTTTGTCGTTGACTTTGAACTGGTCGATGGAGAATTGTCGTCTGGGGGTGGCATGTTGAGTTGAGAAAATGCTCGTGTAAGGTTATCAATGGTTTGGGATAGGTTAGGACAGGTTTTATCGAAAGTGAAAATTTTGTTTGATTTTATGAGGAATCTTATCCCCTAATTTTTCTTGTAGTGCAGATAGGAAAAATGGGGGTGGTATGGCTTGGAAATTTTCTTAATTTACTTTTGAGTTTGTTTGGCTGTGTTGATTAATTAGTTTTCTTAAACTATTCGTTTTTAATTGTTTGTTCTTTTGTATTCAAGTTTTCTTGACTGATTTTTAAATTGTTTACTATGTTCGATTAATTATTTTCCTTAAAATATTAATTTTCAAATTGGTTGGTGCAATTTCTAATGCTTAATTTCTTACGATATTATTCTTTTTCTTGTATTCTTGTATTAATATTTTTGAATAAAACTTAATTTCTATGCTTACAATATATTTTCCACATTGGTGCTTCCTACGCTGATGTCCCGGATTATTCCCTTTTGTCCAATCCCACGTTGGGCACGATGAAGATTGGTGACTCGAGATCCTGTCGGCACATACACAGTTGCGCAGTACTCTACGAACGGAATCTATAGAGTTGAAGCACTTTATTTTATTATTATTTTTTTAATTGTTTCACGATAGTGAAAATACACAGTTTACTCCGTTTATATAGACACAATCTTCGACGAGAACGCTGTAGCTGTCGTGCAGGTACTTTTGGTAGTTCGTCCGAATGTTCTTTGTTTAAGCGGTTGTCGCGTTCACTAAGTCGCTGGTTTAAGAGGATCTTTCGCGAACAGCAGCTAAGTAGGCGCTCTGTTTTTCGACGCGTAAACTTTTATGTGGTTTAAATTCACTGTCCCTGCTCGGGCGCCAATTAGAAAATCTTTAAGTCTTTTAATTAAAAAAAACCATCATTTATTTCTGAGAGTTGAATTAGAACTAACTTAAGAGCGATTTACAATGTTTTAATGAAACCTATGTTATGCCGGCGTCGCTGCTGACGTCGCTGCGCCTGTTGCTACCGCTGATGTCGTGCCTTGCTGCTATTGGTTGGTGATCGCCATTGGTCAATGCTGACGCCGTGGAGTTGCACTTGTTGTGCAATTCGCAGGGGGTCGTCTTGCATCCGTTGGTCCCACGGTTAATGGCCTAAAGAGTGCGCGATCAGCGCACGTGGCCTTTGCCTCGTTCCCTCTGTAGTCTGCACCGAATGGGTGGTGCATTTTTGGGTGTCCAGTTACTGTCGCCGGTCACACGGTGGGTTGCTGATAATGTTGGTTCAGCTTGCTTTGGCTCTTACGCAACTTGTTTTGGCTAAGTTGCTTATGTGTTGCTGCATATGTTGTTGTTGTTTTATTTGGGTTTGACATACAGGGTGTTAACTTATACACACAAAAAATCTTGGGCCGTTTTCTATGTTGCTATGCGTGTATATTCTAAGAATCACAATTGTTATACCCTGAACCCATTGAAAATGGGAAATCAGGGTATAATGGTTTTGTTAAAAGTATGTAACAGGCAGAAGGAGGCGTGGCAGACCCCATAAAGTATATATATTCTTGATCAGGGTGACGAGAAAAGTTGATATAGCCATGTCCGTCTGTCCGTCTGTCCGTCTGTCCGTCCATCCGTCTGTCCGTCTGTCCGTATGTTTGAACGCGTCGATTTCCGAAGATACAAAAGCTAGAGAGTTCATTCTTTTTGTGTTAGGTCCGTATATTGAGCGCGCAGTACGAGTTTGTTTCAGAAATTCGATAACTTGAATATTTGCTAAGTTATCGATAACTGAAATTATCGGGAACCAGTTATAAAATTCTAGCTAATTCATCTTTAGAGTTAGAGTCTCCAAGTCTTCTGCATATATATAGATACTAATTTAATACAATTTCGGTTTTTGTCAGATTTTGGATTCCGGTCCCCAATTCGCCCCACCACTCCCAAATGTGTAAAAAATGCATTTCAAATACTAGAGACATACAATTTGGTTTGGCATAAAGATATGAATATCATAATCTTAATCTGAACATATCAATACGATTGTCCATCTAGAAACAGAATTATTAGTCTATAAAGTTTTCTCATCAAAACCCATGTGGCGCAGCAAGCAAGGCAGCGACACAGCAAGACGCATTGCGGGCGCACATACATACATACATACATATGTATGAATGTATGTATGTATATGTGTGCAAGCGTAGATCAGCGTGTGGCTGTACATATGTATGTACATATGTACATATTTGGGCATGTAAAGCTAATTGTAAAAGAGTTATGATTTCTAAAAAAAAACCTAAAATGTTAAATAGAATATGTAGATCATATGCTGAAACTCTCATTACATTCCATTATATATTTTAAAAATTTTAAAACAATTAAAACAACAATGGAAATGCAAGCAACGTTGAGCAATGCAAATCAATTTTCGTATGCGTGTGCACATATACACACAAAAAATCTTGGGCCGTTTTCTATGTTGCTATGCGTGTATATTCTAAGAATCACAATTGTTTTTGAATTGCGTTAGAATTGCCTTTGAATTGTATTTGTATTTTCAGCCACTGCTTTAGTGTTTCTTTCGTATATGGCGAATTTCATTCGTTTTCGCTACTCTGACGTTTAAGTGAGCCGTGGTGTAGATGGCTAGGCAGATATAACGAATGTTAGGATGTCGCAGGTTCTAGCCTCGCCTAAGCCCTTCATAATTTCTTATTTTTAATTTTTTTTTTGTATATTTTTTTCTTTTTTATTATTATTGTATTTGATATCTTTGAAAGTCAGTTGGTAGTTTAACTAATTGTGAATAAGTGGGTTTTTTTTTAATTTCAAATATTTAATAGCATAATTTCTGAAAGTGTTTTTGTTTCAATTATATTTTATTCCGTTAAGTCAACAGAAAATAATGAACAAAAAAAAAGTCTGCCCAAATAACAAAAGCACGTGACATCTGCGGTTTTCCTATATGTATGCCCACATGTACATTCAAAACTAGTCTAGCATGGTCTAAAAATTTTAACTTGCTAGATGGCGCTTTAGCAGTGAACTTATTTACTATGGCTATTACAGCTTCGAGTGGCATTGATATATTTCTTTTACAATTATGAAGTGCCTGTGTTAATTAAGGTGATGCGTGTTAATCGAGGAACGTCTATTTGTTGGGTCTATTTTTAATGATATTTAATAATATAAAATTTTTCGAATTTCAATTAATATAAGCGCCATATATTATTATTTTTTTGGCAATGCATACACACATATGTATGTATATACATGTGCATATGGGTGATTCTCCAGAAAAGTCAACTTTTTGTCACGTTCGACACTGGTTTTTTGTAATTATCTTGAAAACGGATTAATTTTAGTACTAATCAAGAGCAATATATTTAACTATTTGTCAAAATAAAGAAGTTTTTTTGCCATTTTCAGCACTAAAATTGATGCATTTTCAAGATAATTACAAAAAACCAAACCACAGTACAGATTATTATTTTATTTTATTAAAATTGGGTTCAGGGTATTATCTAGTCGAGCACTCTCGACTAGAGTTTTCTTACTTGTTTTTGAATTGCGTTAGAATTGTCTTTGAATAGTATTTGTATTTTCAGCCACTGCTTTAGTGTTTCTTTCGTATATGGCGAATTTCATTCGTTTTCGCTACTGTGCCGTTTGAGTGAGTCGTGGTGTAGATGGCTAGATAGATGCAACGAATGTTAGGGTGTCGCAGGTTCTAGCCTCGCCTAAGCCCTTCATAATTTATTATTTTTAATTTTTATACCCTGAGCCATTAAAAATGGGAAATCAGGGTATAATGGTTTGTTAAAAGTATGTAACAGGCAGAAGGAGGCGTGGCAGACCCCATAAAGTATATATATTCTTGATCAGGGTGACGAGTGAAGCTGATATAGCCATGTCCGTCTGTCTGTCCGTCCGTCTGTCCGTCTGTCCGTCCGTCCGTCTGTCCGTCTGTCCGTATGTTTGAACGCGTCGATTTCCGAAGATACAAAAGCTAGAGAGTTCATTCTCTTTGTCTTAGGTTCGTATATTGCACGCGCAGTACGAGTTTGTTTCAGAAATTCGATAACTTGTATATTTGCAAAGTTATCGATAAACGAAATTATCGGGAACCAGTTATAAAATTATAGCTAATTCATCTTTAGAGTTAGAGTCTCCGAGTCATCTGCATATATATAGATACTAATTTAATACAATTTCGGTTTTTGTGAGATTTTGGATTCCGGTCCCCATTTCGCCCCACCACCCCCAAATGTGAAAAAAAATGCATTTCAAATACTAGAGACATGCAGTTTGGTTTAGCATATAGATATGAATATCATAATCATAATCTGAAGAAATCAATACGATTATCCATCTGGAAACAGAATTATCAATCATAAAAGTTTTCTCATCAAAACCCATGTGGCGCAGCAACAAAGGCAGCGAGACAGCAAGCCGCCTGCATTTCACACACACATAAATGCGTGTGTGTGTTCGTGTTTTTGCATGTATAGTTTCTTACGCGTAGAGAATCGAAACGAAGCATTCTTGGAATATGATTCGTTCGAAGAAGGGCTCAGGGGATTTCGTAGTCGAGCAGTCTCGACTATAGCTTTCTTACTTGTTTATTATTATTGTATTTGATATCTTTGAAAGTCAGTTGGTAGTTTAACTAATTGTGAATAAGTGGGTTTTTTTTTAATTTCAAATATTTAATAGCATAATTTCTGAAAGTGTTTTTGTTTCAATTATATTTTATTCCGTTAAGTCAACAGAAAATAATGAACAAAAAAAAAGTCTGCCCAAATAACAAAAGCACGTGACATCTGCGGTTTTCCTATATGTATGCCCACATGTACATTCAAAACTAGTCTAGCATGGTCTAAAAATTTTAACTTGCTAGATGGCGCTTTAGCAGTGAACTTATTTACTATGGCTATTACAGCTTCGAGTGGCATTGATATATTTCTTTTACAATTATGAAGTGCCTGTGTTAATTAAGGTGATGCGTGTTAATCGAGGAACGTCTATTTGTTGGGTCTATTTTTAATGATATTTAATAATATAAAATTTTTCGAATTTCAACTAATATAAGCGCCATCTATTATTATTTTTTTGGCAATGCATACACACATATGTATGTATATATACATGTACATATGGGTGATTCTCCAGAAAAGTCAACTTTTTGTCACGTTCGACACTGGTTTTTTGTAATTATCTTGAAAACGGATTAATTTTAATACTAATCAAGAGCAATATATTTAACTATTTGTCAAAATAAAGAAGTTTTTTGCCATTTTCAGCACTAAAATTGATGCATTTTCAAGATAATTACAAAAAACCAAACCACAGTACAGATTATTATTTTATTTTATTAAAATTGGGTTCAGGGTATTATCTAGTCGAGCACTCTCGACTAGAGTTTTCTTACTTGTTTTTGAATTGCGTTAGAATTGTCTTTGAATAGTATTTGTATTTTCAGCCACTGCTTTAGTGTTTCTTTCGTATATGGCGAATTTCATTCGTTTTCGCTACTGTGCCGTTTGAGTGAGTCGTGGTGTAGATGGCTAGATAGATGCAACGAATGTTAGGGTGTCGCAGGTTCTAGCCTCGCCTAAGCCCTTCATAATTTATTATTTTTAATTTTTATACCCTGAGCCCATTAAAAATGGGAAATCAGGGTATAATGGTTTTGTTAAAAGTATGTAACAGGCAGAAGGAGGCGTGGCAGACCCCATAAAGTATATATATTCTTGATCAGGGTGACGAGAGAAGCTGATATAGCCATGTCCGTCTGTCTGTCCGTCCGTCTGTCCGTCTGTCCGTCCGTCCGTCTGTCCGTCTGTCCGTATGTTTGAACGCGTCGATTTCCGAAGATACAAAAGCTAGAGAGTTCATTCTTTTTGTCTTAGGTTCGTATATTGCACGCGCAGTACGAGTTTGTTTCAGAAATTCGATAATTTGTATATTTGCAAAGTTATCGATAAACGAAATTATCGGGAACCAGTTATAAAATTATAGCTAATTCATCTTTAGAGTTAGAGTCTCCGAGTCATCTGCATATATATAGATACTAATTTAATACAATTTCGGTTTTTGTGAGATTTTGGATTCCGGTCCCCATTTCGCCCCACCACCCCCAAATGTGAAAAATGCAAAAATGCATTTCAAATACTAGAGACATGCAGTTTGGTTTAGCATATAGATATGAATATCATAATCATAATCTGAAGAAATCAATACGATTATCCATCTGGAAACAGAATTATCAATCATAAAAGTTTTCTCATCAAAACCCATGTGGCGCAGCAACAAAGGCAGCGAGACAGCAAGCCGCCTGCATTTCACACACACATAAATGCGTGTGTGTGTTCGTGTTTTTGCATGTATAGTTTCTTACGCGTAGAGAATCGAAACGAAGCATTCTTGGAATATGATTCGTTCGAAGAAGGGCTCAGGGGATTTCGTAGTCGAGCAGTCTCGACTATAGCTTTCTTACTTGTTTATTATTATTGTATTTGATATCTTTGAAAATCAGTTGGTAGTTTAACTAATTGTGAATAAGTGGTTTTTTTTTTAATTTCAAATATTTAATAGCATAATTTCTGAAAGTGTTTTTGTTTCAATTATATTTTATTCCGTTAAGTCAACAGAAAATAATGAACAAAAAAAAGTCTGCCCAAATAACAAAAGCACGTGACATCTGCGGTTTTCCTATATGTATGCCCACATGTACATTCAAAACTAGTCTAGCATGGTCTAAAAATTTTAACTTGCTAGATGGCGCTTTAGCAGTGAACTTATTTACTATGGCTATTACAGCTTCGAGTGGCATTGATATATTTCTTTTACAATTATGAAGTGCCTGTGTTAATTAAGGTGATGCGTGTTAATCGAGGAACGTCTATTTGTTGGGTCTATTTTTAATGATATTTAATAATATAAAATTTTTCGAATTTCAACTAATATAAGCGCCATCTATTATTATTTTTTTGGCAATGCATACACACATATGTATGTATATATACATGTACATATGGGTGATTCTCCAGAAAAGTCAACTTTTTGTCACGTTCGACACTGGTTTTTTGTAATTATCTTGAAAACGGATTAATTTTAATACTAATCAAGAGCAATATATTTAACTATTTGTCAAAATAAAGAAGTTTTTTGCCATTTTCAGCACTAAAATTGATGCATTTTCAAGATAATTACAAAAAACCAAACCACAGTACAGATTATTATTTTATTTTATTAAAATTGGGTTCAGGGTATTATCTAGTCGAGCACTCTCGACTAGAGTTTTCTTACTTGTTATTTATCTTGGGTTGTCAACCCGAGTATACATTCAAAATTTGAAGTCTCTAGTGGCAATAGTGTTCAAAATATAGCACAATTTGAAAAATCACTATATATTCAGGTCTCTCTAGCACATCATCTAGTATAATTACTGGCCTATGGGCGCAAGAGTTTTCCGATTTGCCACGCCCCTAGTGGGCGGATCGGGAAAATTTTTACACTTTATAATTCGGGAACATATATGAGTATATGTTCCAAATTTCAAGTTTCTAGCTCTAATAGCGCCGAAAAATATTGCGTTCATACGGACAGACAGACGGACAGCAAGACGGACATTGCACAAACCCAATAGACTCTTTTTCCCTTTCAGGGAACAGAGTCTAAACATTCCAATCAAAAATATAAAATAACCTAACAGAAACCTCCACCTGGTATCAAAACATAAATCACAAGAAATACAACAGCTATCACCTCTTCAAAAAAATCAACTTTCCCTAACACGTTAAGACCAAATCAAAATAACGAGAATCAGACTCGGACACACAAAAACACCAACAAATTCTACATTGACCACACCGCCAGGAGATGCCCTAATACTAATAACAATATACAAAAACACAGTAGCATATAATTTTAATTATAAGCTAGCTCTAAATAAATCAATAAATTTAGAAATTTTCGATCAATAAACACAAAGTTTCCAGCGGGATTCGAAGCCAGGTCATTTTAAAATACCATGTAATCGTTAGCTAAGCCTAAATAGGTTCACTGCTACAAACTCATAATTCAATCGCAATTATTGGAATACTATAGCATGCAACCTTTTGTATGTAAGCAGAGAAAATCGATTGCTTGCCATGTACGTTTGCCAATTGCCGAAATATTTCGTTTATTAAATGTTTATTAAATAAATAAAATGAACCTACGGGAACAGAGTATCTCGCAGTTAGTTGCGCCTAACTGCAACTTTCTTACTTTGCTTGTTATATACAGCCTTGTAAAGAAGTTACTACGGCTGGGGCACAGTTTTCAGTCTCCCCAGGGTCATTTACAAGAAATTTATAAATTGCCGGGACCGCGGGATGAGAGGAATGACAGGCTAGGGGAAGGATAGGTAGGAAATGGGTCGACGATGACGGAAGCAGCGGTCGGCGGCCTGGAAACGCCAAAGGCACGCGCGCCGCTGGCCGCCCAGACCTTACTCTGGCGTATAACGCGCGAAATGAGAGTCTTGCGTGCGATGCGAGGTTTTACGGGTCCAGTTCCAGTGTATGACACTCAGAAGCCAGAACACCGTACTCGCTGGCAGTGATGGCGACCCAGCTGGCCACCACGTGGATCCAACTCCGGTGTATCACAACCTAACAACTAGCCATAGCATTGCCACGTGGATCCAGCTCTGGCGCATGACGCTCGGAGCGAGATCACTGGCGGCCACGCGAATCCAGCTTCAGCGCATAACCCTCGGAGCGGGATCGCGGGGCGCCCGCGGGGTGTCACGGCGAGGCCACAAACACGCACAAACACGCACAAAAACTTAAAACAAACACTGGCAAGCAGTGGCCTGCCCACCCGCGGCCACGTGGACCCAGCTCTAGCGGATACCGCTCGGAGCCGGATCATGCGGCCTCCCCGGTGCGCCACCGCGATGCCACAAACCCGCACGAATACTTCGCCAGCAACATAACACACTAACGGATAACACTCGGGGCCTGATCACGTGGCGCCCGCTATGTGCGGCGACATCACCCGGAAGACACTTAACACCTTGGTATTCTTTTTTTCATTTCTGCACATTCACTTTATTCCTTATCTATCGGCGCCTAACGATCCAATGGCCACTCGCTAAGCCTCACAACATTCCAGTGCTATAACTTACCGGCGGCTATTAACAGGCGGCGGCATTCCAGACAAATGCGTGGGTCAGTTCTTCGACTGTTAGGCGTGCGTATGTTTTGGCGGTCAGAAGATGATTAATTGCAGCGCCCACGCGCCCTTTGTTTCAGGGCGGCTGCTGCGCTTGCCCGTTCTGCCCGCTGCGCAGCCGCTACATGCATTTGCATGCAATCGGCTGCGCATGAGCTTTTGCCTCTGCCCGGCCGAGCGCCAGTGCGCGTCTACGTTACATAGCGTGGGAGCATTGGGCTCGGCACGCTCTTTTAGCGGTTCGTCGCTTGCTTGTACTGAGCGCCGCTGCGCTCTCTTAATTGTTGCGTCGGACGCTTGCACTGAGCGCTGCTGCGCTCTCTTAATTGTTTTGTCGGCCGCTTGCACTGAGCGCTGCTGCGCTCTCTGAGTTCTGTCCGTTTCGTCTCTGCTATGCTGTCCGTTATGTCTTAACAGTCGTTCGATGCTGTTGCTAGGTGCATTATTTGGTGCATAATGCAGCCTGTACCATGATTGATCGCCGTTAGCATTACTTGACTTGTCTCTTGTCCCGTCCGTTGCGTTTGTCCGTTCGTCTGTCCGTTTCTGCGTAATTTCTTGCCGCCGCTCGCCGATCTCCCGCTACCCTGTACTATGCCTATGTATGGATAACATTACTTGTTTATTGTTCTATTAATTACTTTATTAATGTTACTATATTAATAGAAACAGTGTTTCGGGGGCCGGAATGTGAGTCTTCACACCCCTCCCTTTGTTACCGCGGCCGAGCTTCACGGGTCGGGCGGTGCCGTCGCTTCGTCCATCCGCTTAATCGCTGGCTGTCCCGTGCGGTTCCGACTGACGCGGTAGCGACGCCCGTCAAAATTGCATAAATAGTGGACGCGCCTCGTGGTTGACTCCTCCATTTTCACGTGCGTCACCAGGTCTCGTGGTAACATGGCCACGCTGGTGAGCCACCCTTCCGGTGTCGCAACCCATCCTCCGGGTACTGGGAGGGTTCTACCAGGAGACTGTGGGTGTATCTCGGGCTCTTCCGCCGGTGGTTCGGGTCTCCCGCTGGGTTCTGACCGGGCCAGTTGTCGCGCATGGCTGCGGCACCCTTCACCCCAACGACTACCCGCATCCGGTAGAATGGTCTGGGGCAGGAGGGGTGGTGGTGTCGAGTCAGAGCCTTCATCGGAGGATCTCGTCGGAAGGATTTCCTCGCGGTCGTCCAGGCCGCTATCGTCGCTCAGGGTCCACACCGGGGTGACTCCTTGGAAAGGGGGTGGGGTACAGGAACTGGACGTGCTGCTTTCGGGGATCTTGGCTATCGGGGTAACTTCTGTGGGTTCGGGGGGTTCTGTTGTCGGGGCTGCTGGGGTCTCCGACTGAGGCCTGCCGACGTCCTCCGCCTCCGTCACCCTGAACACCCTGACGCCAGAGGGTTCTGGGTTGTCGGCGTTTTGGGTACCGGTTGCGGTTGCGCTCTGCTGCGTCCTCTCCGCCGTCACCACCGCATAGATTTCCTCCAGGAGATCTATGTCGGAGGGGCGTCGGTACCCCGGCAAGTGGTCCATCCGCTCCTCCCCACCCAGGCGGATGCCCGTTCCAGGGGCGAAAGCGGCTGCTCGGGCTCTTTGTGCTTCGAGCCGGGCTTGCTGTCTCCCCCCAGTCACAGCCGGGTAGTGGCGGTTGTGGAAATCGACCCACTGGCGCGTTTTGTGCGCGGCCAAATGTTGTCGTCTCCTGTCCGCACTCCGAGCTTCCTCCTGTCGACGGGATTCCGCGGCTGCATCCTCTTCCTCCTGCACTAGGCACTCCGCCCAGCGATTGCCGTCTTCTCGGCGGGTCCGTCGGAAGGGTGGCGCTCCAGTGGGAGGCTCCCTCTCCGGTTGGCGTGCCGTGCTGCGGAAATAGAATTTTTAATAACACTTGCTGCCCCTGGAAGTTGACCACCCTTATCCCTGAGCTTAAAATAATACGTTGTGCCTACCTAGTGCGAGTGACCTTTGAACTTAAACTAATACATCGTGCCTACCTAGTGCGAGTGACCTTTGGACTTAAACTAATACATCGTATCGAACTTAGACTAATACAATGTGCTTAAATTACTACGTGTCCTGCTTCTGCTTCTCTTCGTCTGTGGATGGCTCGTGGTATTCCTTCAGATCGGCCACGTTGGCCGTGCGGCGTTGTCGTGTTCCCGGCCGTTGCAGGCGCACAATATTTGCCGACACGAATTTGACCACCTTGAATGGTCCGTCGTACCGAGGGCCTAGCTTTGCCGTGAATCCATCCGAGGCCTTGCTCAAGAAATGAGTGCGTACCATCACCAAGGACCCCAAGATGGGACGCCAGTCTCGTCTCCGCAAGTCGTAGTGCCGACTCTGTTCCACCGCTGCGTTTCTTGCGTTGGTTTGGGCGACTTTGAACAAATCTTGCAGCTGCCTCGCCCTTTCCTCAGCGGTAGGTGTCGCTTTGCCCGTTCCTGTCGTAACCTCCTCGTATAGCCCTCCTGGCAACCTTGGTTCCCGACCCTGAACCAAGAAAGCGGGTCTATACCCGAGACGCTTGTGTTGATCGCTAGATTGAATTCCGGTAACAGCGTGTCCCAAGCGTCTTGACGTGTACCCAGGTACTGAGCGATCATCGTTTTCACTGTCCGATTCGCGCGCTCCGTCGGGTTCTGGTTCGGACTATAGGGTGCGGTGTGTTGCAACTGTATGCCTGTCTGCTGGGTGAAATCCTTAAACGCCCGGCTAGTGAATTGGGTCCCATTGTCACACACCAAAACTCTGGGAGTTCCGAAACGGCCGATGATCCTCTCCCGAAGAGCCTATTCCAGGGTGGCGGACGTCGCCCTCCGCAGCGGAACGAGTTCGACCCATTTTCTAAAATGGTCAAACAGCACCAGGAGCATCGTATGTCCTGCCTTCGATCGTGGTAGGTGTCCTACGAAATCCGCGCATACTGTGTGAAACGGCTCCACGACCTGGCGAGTCAGCATCTTGCCTGCTGCTTATCGTTGGCTGACTTTGTAGGCTTGGCACGTTAGGCACTGGCGTACGTGTCTGACCACATCGCGAAAATACCCCGGTCAATAGAAACGCTGTGCTACTCTGGTCGCTGTATAATTCCCAGATGGCCCGCCGTCGGCTGGTCGTGGCATTCCTGACGAACTCTGGGTCTAGCACCTCGTGGAACGCAGAGTTTCCACGGGATTTGTTCCTCCTCTGGGGGTCGCCCTCCGGACTGGCGGTACAGCTGGTCATTGGCGACCAGGTACTCTGGGTACTGATCCGGGTTACTCCTGACCTGCTTCGTCCGGGTCCACCATTGGCAACTGGGAGCTTCCTCCTTGACGGAGCTGAGCACGGCGTCGGGCTGTCGGGATAAGGCGTCTGCCACTACGTTCTGTTTCCCTCGGCGGTATTGCACATCGAAGCGATATTGTTGGAGTTCCAAAGCCCATCTGGCTATCCTACCCGACGGATTTTCGATGGAGTTTAACCACTTGAGCGCCAGTTGGTCCGTCACCACGGTGAACTCATATCCCTCGAGGTAGCACCGCAACTTGCGCACCGCCCACACTATGGCAACAGTGGTCGTGTAATTGATTTCTGGCTTAGTCAATCGACGACTGGCACACGCCACCACTCGTTCCTTGCCATCCTCCTCCTGGGTGAGTACTGCTCCGAGACCATGGTCACTTGCGTCCGTCTGTAGCGTGAATCGCTTTGTGAAATCTGGGCATGCCAATACCGGGGCCTCCGTTAATCTGCGTTTTAATACCTCGAACGCCTGCTGCTGTGGGACCGTCCATTCTCATTTCTGGCCCTTTTTCAGGAGCGCGGTCATCGGTTGAACGATGTCGGCGAAGTTCGGGACGAATCGCCGGTACCATGACGCAAGCCCGATGCACTCCTTTACGGTGGTGGGTGGTTTCAAACCCTGCACCGCGATTATCTTATCCGGATCCGTGTGAATTCCCTGATCACTGATCATGTGCCCCAAGTAGGTGATCTTCTTTTGGAAAAACGAGCACTTGTCCAGGTTCAGTCTGAGATTGGCCTTCCGTAAGCGTCGAAACACCTCTCGCAAGACTCGCATGTGTTCATCGAGGGTCCCGGCTATCACCACGATGTCATCCAGGTAAGCGAAGGCGTGAGGTTCTATTTCCTGGCCGATGATGCTATCCAGCGTACGTTGGAACGTGGCCGGAGCAGAGTGTAAGCCGAATGGCATCACCTTCCATTGGAAAAGACCTCGCCCAGGTACAGTGAACGCCGTACATTCCCGACTCTCCTTGGCCATCGGGATCTGCCAGTAGCCGTTCTTTAGATCCAAGGTCGAGATGTATTTCGCGTGCCGCAACCTTTCCACAATGTGCGTCATTCTCGGAAGGGGGTACGCGTCCGGGATGGAACGTTAGTTCAGTTGGCGATAATCCACGCACATTCGCCACTGATTATTCTTTTTCCGCACCAGCACCAGCGGTGCACTGTGTGGACTTCTGGAAGGCTCGATGCATCCTTGTGCTAAAAGTTCATCCACCTGGTCGTTAATAATCTTCTGCATGGCCGGGTTCTTTGGGTAGTACCTCTGTTTTATGGGTCTGTCGTCCTTCATTGTAATCTTATGCTCGGTGATCGTTGTTGTACCCTTAAGATCATAGAACTTGCAGAGTTCCTCCGTAAGGAACTCTACGACCTTTGGGTTGACCGTGGCCTGATCCATCTCCTCTGAGCCTGTATCGGGGTTGCTCCCCTCGCAAATATTCAATGACTCTGGTTGGGGTTGATCAAGTCCTTGCTTCTTCGCCCCCGGTGTCTCCGTTGCGGGGTCGTCGTCTGCGAACGTGACCGTTCGTCTCTTCCGCGAGGTTACTGGCTCTGAGCGTGCAGCGGTGGGTCCTGGAGTCTCCGTGCGACTCCGCGCTGCAGGCGCTGGGGTAGCCCCAGGTCTTTCCTCCGCTGGATTGGGAGAGAGTATGACTCCTCGGTGAATCGATGGTGTCGTCGGCTGCGCCTCCGTCCCTACCCCGATAATCTCCGCACTGAACGGTAGTATGTATAGCCCCTAAAAAGTCCATGCCTAGGATCAATTCGTCCACCATGGTGGACATGGTGGGCAGGACTAAGAGGGGAATCGTCACGACCCGTGCTCCCATCCTGATTTCGACCGTGACGGTCCGGTCAATCTCACGCGAAGTTCCATCGGCCAATGCGGCTCGCGTTCGTGTGTTACCCGAGGTGCCCGTCAGCTTCAGCTTCTCGGCCGTCTCCCGTCCGATGAAGATCCTCGTTGCGCCCGTGTCGATGGTGCCGGCCAGTGGCCGCCCGACGACTATCACCGACGCAACAACCCGTCCTGCCTGTACAGACATCAGACTTGTCACTTTGGGGATGTTGTCAGGCTCGCCTCGGCCGTATCCTTGGATGGGCGGAGGCGTGTGTCGTTTCCCTACTGCGTGTACCGACAACAGTCTAACGTCCTGACTCCTCTTCGGCCGCAGTCCCAGCAAAAGTATATTTGAGCCCGGTGGCAGTCCCGTTGGATATATCCGATCTCTCCGCATCGCCGACATGCCCTTCGTACGTCCACCGGTGTCTCATCCCCGTTGGTTACCGATCGGTTTATTGCTTGATTCCCAGCCAGTGGCTGGGTGGAGCTTGGAGTACTTCTGAATGGGTTTACATATCCTCCCGGTGCGTTAGCCACCTGAGACACCCTCTTGGGTTGCTCTCGTGGGCCCTCCCGACCCCGTAGCTCTTCGTATGTGACTGCCAACCGGGTCAGTTCCGAAATCGTTCCACACTCGTGTCGTTTCATATAGAGTTGGTAGGCGGGCAACATGTTGTCATACGCTCTGTCCAACTGCTCCCCTTTCGGCAGCCCTGCCCTTTGCATCATCACCCGCAACGCGATAAGGTAATCCTGGAATGGTTCGCCGACGTGCTGCATCCGTGCGCGGATCTCGTCTCCCAAGCGCTTAAAATAACGAGGTGGAAGGATGAAGAAGTCATGCTTAAAGGCCTCCCACATCGCGCCTTGGAGTCCGCTTCCCCTGAGCCAGTCCTCGGCCCTCTCAGTCAATATTTCGGGCATTGCCCTAATTACCAGAATGTACTTTCTCGTTACATATTTTAATAGTAAATGTATGTATGTATATAAATATGTTTCAAAATAAGGGAAAGAACATCTGGTTGGTTTGAGTGTTAAGTTCTGACTGATCTCAGTTTTTATTCTAGTCTTTTACATGTATTTCTATCGTCTCTTTCTTCCTTGTCCCTGATGTGGCTGCTGCCGCCGTTGTCGCTGCCACCGCTGCTGCCGCTGCTGCTTCTATTCGTTCTTCTTTCTTTCCTTCTGCTGTTCCTGTTGTTGTTCCTACTGTTTCCGTTTCTTCTGCGGGGCGTAGAGGAAGAGTAGGGTAGTATGTTGGTAACGAAGCGAGGGTCATAACAACTGGAGTCTGTTGGTTTGTTCTGAGCGTAGTTAGTAGTTCTACTACCAGATTTTTTTTAAATTTTTTTTTTTTTTTTTTTTACAATGCTTAGTACGTAATGTTAATGTTACTAAAGCTAAAGAAGTTTTATTATGACATTATTACTAGTTGCAAGAGATTTATTTATTTTTTCTTTATTCTTCTTATTTTGGATTTATGGATTTTCTGCAATTATTATCCATTATCTCGTAGGGCTTTATGCTTAGAAAACCTTGGTGTTAGTTTATTCCTTCGATTTTCTTTTCTAAATATAGTGTCATTAATTGACGATTGAAGTGGGGGTTGTCTGTATTGGTTAAGTTTGGCAAGTTTTATTGAAGTGTTTGTTTCTAGTCTTTCTTTTACTTTGTGGTATAGTTCTGATTGGTAAGAATTTAATTTTTGTAGGTATTCATGTTCGGTATCATACTTAATTGTTTTGTTAAATATGTGAGTACGTCCCGTGAGAAGTTCGAATGGTGTATGTTTTGTAGAAGAGTGTATAGCGTTATTGTATGTGAGAAGTGTTTCTGATAAAGTTTCTTCATGTTTGCTAGTCTGTTTGTTTTCTTTTTTCATTTCTGTTATTATTCTATAGATTTCGGTGAGTGTTGAGTGTAAGCGTTCTACTGGGGAGTTGCTGGATGATTGTTGGAAGGAAGTTGTATGCCATTCGATGTTATATTGGTTACAGAAGTCTTTAAATATCTTGCCCGAGAATTCTGCTCCTTGGTCGTAGATGAGTTTCTTAGGTAAGCCGAAGAGGCTCATAAAATGTTTTATGGACTTTATAACGCTTATGCAATTTCTGTTAGGTATGGGGTATGCACATGCAAATTTTGAAAATTTATCAATCAGTGTAAGATTGTAATTTTTATTAATTGTATAAATGTCCATATGTATTATGTCCATTGGTTTACAAGGGGTTTCTGGTATTTGGAACGGTGGTTTTTGTGTCTGTCTGTCGTATTTGAGCGTAAGGCAAGTTTCGCAGTTTTTAATTATTTGTTCTATTTTATTTTTCATATATGGGAAATAGATTTTTCTTTTGAGGTGTAAAAGGGTTTCATCTATACCGCGGTGATTATTATTTTTATGGTAGTCTTTGATAATTTGTTCTTGTTCGGTGGGATTAGTAATATCATCTAAAAGAGTTGTAGACCTAAATAATTTGAATGATTTATTATTGGAGAAATGTTTTAAATATGTTTCTTGAAGTATTTTAAAAATATGATCTGAGGTATAAACTACACATGTCTTGTTGGGTTTTAATTTTTTGTTTAGGATTTCTAGTATGATGTTGGTATTAAAGTTTGGTTCTGTTATAGTGTGTCTTAGTTTATTTTTGAAGGGCACAGAAATATTATCAGTTGCGGGATACCCTTCAGTTAGAAGAATTTGTAATGTAAAGTCATTCAGTGGTTTATCGACTGTTAAAATAAGGGTTGGGGATGTGGACTCATTATTGTTGTGATTTTCCTTTTCTTCATCGTTAATATTAATGTCTGGCTCGGGTTGAATACGACTTAAGGCATCTGCCACAACATTTTGTGAACCTTTTTTATACCCTGAACCCATTGAAAATGGGAAATCAGGGTATAATGGTTTTGTTAAAAGTATGTAACAGGCAGAAGGAGGCGTGGCAGACCCCATAAAGTATATATATTCTTGATCAGGGTGACGAGAAAAGTTGATATAGCCATGTCCGTCTGTCCGTCTGTCCGTCTGTCCGTCTGTCCGTCCGTCCGCCTGTCCGTCTGTCCGTCTGTCCGTATGTTTGAACGCGTCGATTTCCGAAGATACAAAAGCTAGAGAGTTCATTCTTTTTGTGTTAGATCCGTATATTGAGCGCGCAGTACGAGTTTGTTTCAGAAATTCGATAACTTGAATATTTGCTAAGTTATCGATAACTGAAATTATCGGGAACCAGTTATAAAATTCTAGCTAATTCATCTTTATAGTTAGAGTCTCCAAGTCTTCTGCATATATATAGATACTAATTTAATACAATTTCGGTTTTTGTCAGATTTTGGATTCCGGTCCCCAATTCGCCCCACCACCCCCAAATGTGTAAAAATGCATTTCAAATACTAGAGACATACAATTTGGTTTGGCATAAAGATATGAATATCATAATCTTAATCTGAACATATCAATACGATTGTCCATCTAGAAATAGAATTATTAGTCTATAAAGTTTTCTCATCAAAACCCATGTGGCGCAGCAAGCAAGGCAGCGACACAGCAAGACGCATTGCGGGCGCACATACATACATACATACATATGTATGTATGTATGTATGTATATGTGTGCAAGCGTAGATCAGCGTGTGGCTGTACATATGTATGTACATATGTACATATTTGGGCATGTAAAGCTAATTGTAAAAGAGTTATGATTTCTAAAAAAAAACCTAAAATGTTAAATAGAATATGTAGATCATATGCTGAAACTCTCATTACATTCCATTATATATTTTAAAAATTTTAAAACAATTAAAACAACAATGGAAATGCAAGCAACGTTGAGCAATGCAAATCAATTTTCGTATGCGTGTGCACATATACACACAAAAAATCTTGGGCCGTTTTCTATGTTGCTATGCGTGTATATTCTAAGAATCACAATTGTTTTTGAATTGCGTTAGAATTGTCTTTGAATTGTATTTGTATTTTCAGCCACTGCTTTAGTGTTTCTTTCGTATATGGCGAATTTCATTCGTTTTCGCTACTCTGACGTTTAAGTGAGCCGTGGTGTAGATGGCTAGGCAGATCTAACGAATGTTAGGATGTCGCAGGTTCTAGCCTCGCCTAAGCCCTTCATAATTTCTTATTTTTAATTTTTTTTTTTTTTTGTATATTTTTTTCTTTTTTATTATACCCTGAACCCATTGAAAATGGGAAATCAGGGTATAATGGTTTTGTTAAAAGTATGTAACAGGCAGAAGGAGGCGTGGCAGACCCCATAAAGTATATATATTCTTGATCAGGGTGACGAGAAAAGTTGATATAGCCATGTCCGTCTGTCCGTCTGTCCGTCCGTCCGTCTGTCCGTCTGTCCGTCTGTCCGTATGTTTGAACGCGTCGATTTCCGAAGATACAAAAGCTAGAGAGTTCATTCTTTTTGTGTTAGGTCCGTATATTGAGCGCGCAGTACGAGTTTGTTTCAGAAATTCGATAACTTGAATATTTGCTAAGTTATCGATAACTGAAATTATCGGGAACCAGTTATAAAATTCTAGCTAATTCATCTTTAGAGTTAGAGTCTCCAAGTCTTCTGCATATATATAGATACTAATTTAATACAATTTCGGTTTTTGTCAGATTTTGGATTCCGGTCCCCAATTCGCCCCACCACCCCCAAATGTGTAAAAAATGCATTTCAAATACTAGAGACATACAATTTGGTTTGGCATAAAGATATGAATATCATAATCTTAATCTGAACATATCAATACGATTGTCCATCTAGAAATAGAATTATTAGTCTATAAAGTTTTCTCATCAAAACCCATGTGGCGCAGCAAGCAAGGCAGCGACACAGCAAGACGCATTGCGGGCGCACATACATACATACATACATATGTATGTATGTATGTATGTATATGTGTGCAAGCGTAGATCAGCGTGTGGCTGTACATATGTATGTACATATGTACATATTTGGGCATGTAAAGCTAATTGTAAAAGAGTTATGATTTCTAAAAAAAACCTAAAATGTTAAATAGAATATGTAGATCATATGCTGAAACTCTCATTACATTCCATTATATATTTTTAAAATTTTAAAACAATTAAAACAACAATGGAAATGCAAGCAACGTTGAGCAATGCAAATCAATTTTCGTATGCGTGTGCACATATACACACAAAAAATCTTGGGGCCGTTTTCTATGTTGCTATGCGTGTATATTCTAAGAATCACAATTGTTTTTGAATTGCGTTAGAATTGTCTTTGAATTGTATTTGTATTTTCAGCCACTGCTTTAGTGTTTCTTTCGTATATGGCGAATTTCATTCGTTTTCGCTACTTTGACGTTTAAGTGAGTCGTGGGTGTAGATGGCTAGGCAGATCTAACGAATGTTAGGATGTCGCAGGTTCTAGCCTCGCCTAAGCCCTTCATAATTTCTTATTTTTAATTTTTTTTTTTTTGTATATTTTTTTTCTTTTTTATTATTATTGTATTTGATATCTTTGAAAGTCAGTTGGTAGTTTAACTAATTGTGAATAAGTGGGTTTTTTTTTAATTTCAAATATTTAATAGCATAATTTCTGAAAGTGTTTTTGTTTCAATTATATTTATTCCGTTAAGTCAAACAGAAAATAATGAACAAAAAAAAAGTCTGCCCAAATAACAAAAGCACGTGACATCTGCGGTTTTCCTATATGTATGCCCACATGTACATTCAAAACTAGTCTAGCATGGTCTAAAAATTTTAACTTGCTAGATGGCGCTTTAGCAGTGAACTTATTTACTCTGGCTATTACAGCTTCGAGTGGCATTGATATATTTATTTTACAATTATGAAGTGCCTGTGGTTAATTAAGGTGATGCGTGTGTTAATCGAGGAACGTCTATTTGTTGGGTCTATTTTTAATGATATTTAATAATATACAATTTTTCGAATTTCAACTAATATAAGCGCCATCTATTATTATTTTTTTGGCAATGCATACACACATATGTATGTATATATACATGTACATATGGGTGATTCTCCAGAAAAGTCAACTTTTTGTCACGTTCGACACTGGCTTTTTGTAATTATCTTGAAAACGGATTAATTTTAGTACTAATCAAGAGCAATATATTTAACTATTTGTCAAAATAAAGAATTTGTTTGCCATTTTCAGCACTAAAATTGATGCATTTTCAAGATAATTACAAAAAACCAAACCACAGTACAGATTATTATTTTTATTTTATTAAAATTGGGTTCAGGGTATTATCTAGTCGAGCACTCTCGACTAGAGTTTTTCTACTTGTT